>BHFT01063889.1:0-11537 GCA_004320025.1 Laticauda laticaudata
TTTTTCTAGAGTCTCAACATCTTTTTTATAATGTGGTGACCAAAACTGGATTCAGTACTCTAGATGTGGTCTTACTAGGGCTTTATAGAGTGGTATTAGTAGCTCACTTAATCTTTACTGTATCCCTCTGTAAAAACAATTTAGGATTGCATTAGCTTTTTTGGCTGCTGCTGCACACTTTTTAACTATTTTTTTGAAACATGTAATCTGATCTGAACAAATTATCAAACTTTCTAGAGGAATAAAAGTTTTCTGAATTGTCAAGAATTCCTGGATAATTTCCTTTCTGCTTTAGGACGGAGGAAGGGGCACATTGTCCTGGGCAGAATCACTTTATTTTTGTTGTGTATTGTAAGTTTCTATTGTTCTTTTTCCTGGCAAGGCATTTGTCAAAAAAGTTGTGAGTTCTGACTTATCCATTCTTCATAAAGAACTTACAGCAGAAACTTGTACCTGTCTATGCAGACATAAGCCCCATGGACATCAGCAAGATTTACTTCCAGGTAAGTATATCTATAAAATTGAAGACTTAGACACTTGTGGTTTTCTGTAAAAGACATTGCTGTGACTGCCACCAAAAGAAGCCTGAGTTAAGGGCAAGCTGAAAATCAATACCTCTTTCCCCTTCTGGGATGACATTTCTCTGTCTTAAATCTTTAAATTGCTCAGGTTGAAGGTTACCAAAGTCTAATCAGTTATAAAGTGTAAAATTTACAAACTTTAAACTTTCTTTCCCCTATTGTTTTTTTTTCTCCAGATATATATCTTTATGTGCCTATCTTATATCTGATATTGTAATGTCTGTGGATTTTTTTCCTCAACAAAAGCCCTGCATAAAAATGCATTAGGTTGCAATTTATAGTTTCATAATTTTCCTTATTGCAATAAAGCTGGAAGACATCAAGTCTCTGTGCCCAAAACACTGGCATCTGATACTGACTTTTGCTGATATTACTAAGGTGTCATTGCAGGGCTATCCACATAGTTTTCCAGTTTGGAATGGCTTCAGCTACTTTTGCATCATACTTTTCCACAAGATGTTCAGTTGACTTGTTTGAATATCATCAGAATATCATCATCTTACCTTTGAAGGACAGGATGGAAGTTGTACTGAGACTCAGGGAATATTGAAAGGTAAATAAAAGCAAGATGTTCTATTTCATGCATCAAAGACAATACCATCAAGTTTTCCATCCTGCTGATCCATCTCCTCTTCTTATATGAGATGATGGATCAAAAGTTTCAAAGTGTATTTATTATGAAAGGCCCAGTCCCACTGGCCGACGGATGCAAAACGTATGCATAAACAGAACGGAAAAGAACGGAAAAGAACGGACGTGGGTAGTACGTAGCGGGGATGTTAAGCAGATGTTCATAAGAAGCCTAGCAGATGACAGCAGATGGAAGTGGATGACACCTCCAAAGGGGTTCCGGGGGAGAATTGCGAAGTGGACGCATAGCAGAAGGAGCGGATGCATAGCGGATGAAAAGCAAGATGCATCAGCACGGACGCCATAAGAAACTAAGGGGATGCTGAACGGATGGTATATCGGATGCCAAGCGTTCACTTTGTGCATGGGGGAGTATGAATTGCATCAGCTCCACGATTATAAAAAGGATGCAGCAACGCATGCAGTCAGCATAACAGAAAAACGCTGCTGCCCATACATTCTAGCAGGAACACCATGGTTCGTCAGTCAGGCAAGAAGAGGAAGCCGTGCTACTCGTCTTCCAGCCCTTGGCAAGAAGGCCAGAAACAGCACCCAACCCCTGGCACTGACTCTGAAGCGCTGCTGCTGTGTTGTGGTGACCAAGGCACCCAAGGCTTTCAAAGCCCGACGTTGCTGAAGGCCCATGCTGCTCAGGCCCCTGGAAGCCTGGCTGCTAGCTCAAGCCCCTTGAAGGCCCTGCTGCCAAGCCCTGAAGGCCCGGTTGCTCAAGCCCCCTGAAGCCCGCTGAAGCCCCTGCCAGAGGGAGGAAGAGGCAAGGGAAGAAGAAGGGAGAGAGGAAAGCAGTAACACGTTTCAAGGAGCATGAGGATGAGGTGCTGGATGGCTGAGGACAACAAGTACCTCTGGAGAAAGGGCCACAGACTGTTTTGCGACAACAAGAAGAACCAGGCAGTTTGGAGAGAACATTGCAGAGAGCCTTGGGTACACTGGCAGAAGTACTCCTTGGAGTGGAACCAATGAATGCACCCACCTGGTAGGCAAAGCTTATACCTCAAAGATATCTCGGGCAGGCCGCTGTCAGTTCACTGGACTGGGAGACTGTAAGTCATGGCCAATGTTGCAGTTTTCCTGGAGGGTGAAAAAAATCCGCTGCACCCGAGAGAAGCAGCCCCCTCGAGACCCCTCTTCCTCAGTACAGCCCACAGATATCCAGTCCCTTCCAGGCCACAGGCAGCCAGCTACCCTGTCCAAGGCAGGTGTCTTCAGAGGGCCCACAAAGAGGACCCCCCCGACTGCTGCACTTCCGCATGCGCGCTAGACGTGGAGGATCCCGTGGAGGATGACGCACTGCTGCTTACCAAATGGAGGAAGAAGAGCAGCCAACCAGAGGCCAACCCACCCCCACCCCTACCCCCAGCTCCAGAGATGCAGGCAGAGGAGGCAGACTGGTGAGGGCAGGAGGAACACAGTGTTTGCTGTTGGAGATCAGGACAACAATGAAGACCAGCACAGGACTTTCTTTCTCAGGCTTGGTCCACAGCGACATACCATCCTTGGACCGGAAGCCCTTCAGTCACCTACGCTGAGCCAGACCCTGAGCGGAAACCTTGCTCGATGCCCCAGTTACCAGCTTGATGAAGCAGAAAATCACAGCAGTTTCTGCACAACCCTCCAGGCCCAGCTGAAGCTGCTCCTACCCAGTCCGCGTCTGCTCTAACACCCCAGGGCGATGTCACAGACCTTTCCACGGCTTTCAACAAGCCCTCACCTACCAAGGCTACAACTACCAGGACTTCCCAAGCAGAAGCAGAACTTCTCAGTTCAGGCCAGGTTCATCACATTTGCCACAGGACGCCACTCCTCCATCCAGCTGCAGACCAGGACAACCCCACGACACTCCTCCTTCCTCCACCCAAACCAAGCCCGTCAACGGACCAAATCTGTCATATATTTGGCCTGCACTCTCAAGTCCTTGATGAAGGCCTCTCAACCTCACGGGACTGAGTCAGCTCTCAGACAGCTTCCTGAACACAGCATGCACTATTGTACCCTCGGGTGCTCAGACCAGCACTCAAGCCACAGCCATCTCCACAGTCCCTGCCCGCTTAACAGCTGAGACCATGGACATGACTCAAAGAGACTGAGAATAGTGTCAGAGACTGAGTGTACTTGTTAAGTTTATCTTTGCTTAAGACACTTTACTTGGTTCATTTTGCTTTTTTAATAAAGTTATAAAGTTAAGAAAGTTAATAAATATTATCCTTGCTTCAGACACTTAAGGACACTTTACTTGATTCATTTTGCTTAGTTAATAAAGTCATAAAGTTTACCCAAGAAAGTTAATAAAATTATCTTTGCTTAAGACACTTGGTTCATTTTTTTAACTTTATAAAGTGTTAGTGAAAACTTTGAAAAAATGGCCTGCACCACTTCTCTGACCACTTTGCTGATGCTGTTGTGTGGCACCCTCCACGTATGCTGCATGATTCTGTATGTGGTTTCAGAGGACAGGTGCTGCAGAGTCAGTGCCACCTTCAGTCCTGGTGCAGGTTGGGATGAAGTTGGTGCTAGGCTTGGTCAACCTGGGTCTCAGACGCTTTACAAGTTTGTCAAACATGGCTGGTGCATCCTCATGAAGTGATGGAATGCACGAGGGTCTTCATTCCTCAGCTCCACCATCAACTGGTCATACAGTCAAACTCCATTCTTCTCATGATCCATCCTCGACCCACACAGCTCTTGGACGTCTCCTCTTTCTCCTTCTGTATAAAAGTTGAAACAGTCTGAACAGGTTTTGGTTCTCGTGATGAATGAGCACAGCTATCATACGGACTGTGTCATCATCCATGGTGGAGAACAATTGATGTTGTTGAAGACCAAGACCAAGGGTGATGAGGTCTGTTACACTACGGCTTGCTGGACTCATACTGAGATCCAGATGATTTTCTCCCCTTTTTATAGGAAATATTGGGTTGTCTGCTAGGTGTCCTTCTACATACTCTAGACATACTCCAGACATCCTAAATATACGAGATACATCCCAGATACAAACATTTTGTCCGTTTTTAATCCTTTACCCTTAATCCTTTTACGAGATGCATACGCTTACATCCTTTCTTTTTCCGTGCTAATAATGCTGTGTAGACTTCCGTGTACCTTTTGTTTCCTCCCTCTTTCCATTTTCAGCTGCAGCAGATGTGAGTTGAGGGGATGGCCAGAGGATGCAGAGAGGATACAGTGGATGTTTAATGGATGATAAACGGACATAGAACGTTTGTTGCCCGTTTATGTCACGCGATGTACATCGTACGCGGCAGAAAGTTCATCCGTTCACAAAGTTTTGTGCAGCTCAAAACTTCTTGCGTGGATGAAATCTCAGTGATGGATGCTTGTCAGATAGAGCGTATGAAACACGTATGCAATGAGTAC
The DNA here is from genome assembly GCA_004320025.1 of Laticauda laticaudata. Classification (NCBI taxonomy): domain Eukaryota; kingdom Metazoa; phylum Chordata; class Lepidosauria; order Squamata; family Elapidae; genus Laticauda; species Laticauda laticaudata. Next base: position 4,602 of record BHFT01063889.1, read on the forward strand.
ACAATGGATGCATAATGTTTTCCAATGGATGGCAAGCTTTTTTTTAACGTTTACATCCTCTTTGCATCCATAAGTGCAGTGGGACCGGGCCTTCTAATCACTGCACACTTTCTGAAGCAATGGAAAAGATGGTTACTATATCCCAGAGCTTACATCGTATAGTTAGACAAGGTGTTAAGAGAAATGAGATTAAAAAAAAAAGATTTTTTTTTTGAAAGATGGTCTTGTGTCATCTTAATAGCTTTTGCTTTGTGATACATAATAGTTCAATTATTTTTTCACCCACTGACTGCAAACAAGGGGATTGAAGTTTGCACATCAGTAGCATATCTGCCTAAACTTCGGTTCCTTTCCTCTTCCAGTCATAATTAGATAGGAATTACAAATTATTACATTACTTTAATTATTTAATTATTACTTCCTCTTTGAACCAGGAAACTATGATTATCAAAATTTGGAGCAAGCAAACATATTTAACCAGAGTTACACCCTAATCTCCAGACATTGTAACTAGGTCGCATTTCCAATCCATCCTGGGATCACAATAAGCAGTAGAGTACCAATATGCTGGAGTCCATACTGCTGAATGATCTTTAATGCTTATTGTAAATGTTAAATAATCAGGAGAGATTCAGTCCCTATGATATTCCACAAGTCATCTGCTCATTGGTTGTATCATGTGTACTGGAATGATTTTCTTCCACAATCTTATTTTATTTATTTCCAAAGTGTTTTTATGTTGTGACAGTGTTAGCTATCACCTAAAATCACATTTAGTGTGCTGGATAGCTATATAAATTTATTAAATAAATACATAAATAAAGTTGAAAGTGGGGAATGGTCCTAATTAGAATTCCATGAGGTAGAGAAGCAGAAGCTTAACAAAGAATGTTATTCTAATATAAGTATCTGTTAATTCACCTTTTTAAAGAAAAATAACATCAATGGGAAGATTAATTTTGTTACTAAATAAATTGCAAAGAAAACAGAATGATTCATTCAAGGCTACTTCAGGCATGATTTCAGCTCTATATTGAATGCCATCAATTTTGGTCATAAAGGCTTGTAAAAATCTGTGGTTTTCCAGTAGAAAGTAATCTAAAAGAAATGGGGAAGAACTTGTGGTTGAGATTTTGCTACTAAACTCTCCCAGGGGAATATTACACCTCCTCCATGTAGAAATATTATTTCTTTATTTCTCCTGATAATGGCATCAATGAGAGAAACAAAATATATGAATAAGAAAAAAATAACTAGCCTATTCCACAAACCATTCTAAAATAATTTAATTTTTAGGCGAGACCTAAAAGAATCCCTTGGATACGTGTCCTTCCCAGGTCTCCCTTTTTTGCTTCCATCTCCATAAAAAATAATTTCTATCTATGAAATTATCTTGTTATCCACAAAATATCATGTAAGTCCTATAATCTCTCAACCACCCTGATAGAAAAGATAAGAAAACATAGAAAACATTTTTCTTTGAAAATACATATACATAAAAATGACTTCAATTCATATTTAACAATGATTATTATATTATATTTCCTTCAAGTACAAACAATATTGTCAATCTGACTACAGAACTTTCTATAAATATATACAGTTCATTACTTTGTCTACTTAGATGTATACACCCTATTTTTATTTAAATATGATGATGAGGCCTGCCAAGTAAATGCAGACAAATGAGATATCCGAGTGTTTAACATAGAAAGAAACATACTTTCTTGTAAAATAATGAATCTATGTGTTCCTGTTGCCATTTTAACAGATCTATTTGTGCCCACTTTCTTTTTATCTTTTTATCCTCCTTTTACTGTTCATTCATTTTGTTACTGAAAAAAAGAAAAATCTAGATGCATACATAATGTGTACATTCAATTCTGTCCTGTTAACATAATAATTCAAAGATTGCATGTCTCTCTATATGTGGACTTTATACATCAAATTTTTAACCTAAATGTACTTGGCACATTTTTTTAATTCTTAAGAAAGAACTATGAAAGCATAATTACACCAATTAATATAATTTATAAACTAAATTGGAAAATATTATATAAATTATTCTTATCTACAATTCACTAAATTTAGTTTTAATTGCAATTATTTATTACCAGGAAAGGGAGAAAGAAAGAGAGAGTAAAAGAAAATGAAACCCAAATCTAACATTTTTTCAACATTTCATTGTGAAGGTTTTTTTTTTTTTTGCTGAATGTTCATTAGAGTCACTGATAGCTTCTGCAGCTACATTTCCCAATTACTCTGTTCTTTCTATATAAAGTTTGTTCTGTTAAAACAAAATCGAAATATTCTGCCACTTCAAGTGTATCTTCTGTCACTTCAAGATTTTGTTTATGTCATCATGAACATGGACAATTCTTCTGAAAGAAGACTCGATATAAACTACCAATGCATGGCAATTTGAAGGAACTGAGATGAGGGTGAGAACTTTTGGATTGGAACTTTTAGCAAATAGATAGTCCTTGAATTGTGACCCATCACTTGGCCACACTTTGGCTACTCAGCAACATGGCTGATTCATAGCTGTTTGCAGCATCCCACAATATATGACTTTGTTTTACAATGGTTTTGCCCAAGACAGTTTTCAGCAAAACCATGTCATAGCAAACAATGGGTTCGTTTAATGCCCACACCATTCCTTTATTGGTTGCTGCATTTATTTTACAACTGCCCTGTTTATTAACGGCTGCTGTCAAAGAAAAGTCCTTCAAACACCTCTGATGAACACCCAGAAATAAAAACAGAGAGAATTAATTTAAGATAATAAGACTAAAAAGTGGGACAAGAAAAGAATTCTCTCAGCAAGAGGTGTAGCACTTCAGAAGGACTTTCCTGGAAACTGAACTGATCATCCTCAGGAGATGTAAGCAAAAAATTAAAAAATAAACCCATATCAAAGTAAGTACTGCACAGCCAGTTTTTCTGCAGGGTACTCTGGAGCAGAGTCAGAAAGGAATTTAATTGTCCAAAGCAGATAGCATTATACAAACAGTCAGGTCTTGATTAAATCCTGAAGTGACTTAAAACATATGTCTGGAAGTTACCCAAGTGGCTAACAGTAGTTCATTATTCGGTCTGATTCTTTTGGAAGTTCTATATTAAGAACTGAATGGCACATCCTTTGTATTATTGAGCTACCGCTCCTGTTCATTACTGATGCCAGTTCATGTCCAGGTAGGATTTAGATGAGAAATTATCTCACAGTTCTTATGTGTTGGTAGAGTAAAGGTAGAGCCTCAGTTTAGCACAATGATAAATTAATTTCCTTTGTGATTCATTGCAGCATCTCATTCTTGCTTCCACTTGATTGCTCTGGAAACAGCCCCCTTTGATAGCTGTTATGGTATCTCAAGTGTTGAAAGGAGATGCTGTTCAGTAAGAATATAATTGTTTGTGATCCAGTGGTAAATACCTGGCTTATCCCAATCATTAAGTATTGACTCTGGCATCCTGCTGAAGAGCCTTGAATGCTGCACCTTGTGGCTTCTGATTAAGAATATATCAGCCAAATTGGAGCATGGACCAGCTTCCCTGTGGACTTACTTCCTTGTGGTTGTGGTAGACCAAGGACAAACTTTCAGGAATATTCAGCTTATTTAGCAGCGCTATATTTGCTTTTTGAGAATTTCAGAGAGAAAAAGAGAAAAGACAGACAGTTAGATAGAGAATCACATTTCACAGAATGATCTCTACATTATTTTATTCTAATGTGATCTATTATGAATTAATTTGGCAAGACTGATTTGCTTGGGTGAGTCCTTACAGATAACATTTTGAAGATTTGTTTTTTGAGAGTTAATGTGAATTTGCTAATTTATAGAGATAAAGTACAACATATTAGTTGACATTACTGAATATAAACTATTATTATTTCATTGTATGGAGTTTTAAATATATTTAGGCTGTCTTGATTATATATTTTTTGTTATCTTTTATTTTCCTCACAGTTCAGACTGATGAAGTATAATATTTTGAGAGACAGCAATAGTTATTTTACACTATTGCTGTGAAACAGCAAACAATTCAAAACATCAAAAAGGAAATAGAATGTGATCTGTATTATTTCTGATGTTGCTGATAAATGAGAATGATGTGGTAAGCGTGCAATTAGATGTAATTTGCTTATGTAGTTGAGCAGAATTAAAGAAAGATCAATATCCAATCTACACCTTGTATGAAAAGCAATTAGTTTAACTGACGGGGAAAAAGCTCTTTTACATCAGTTAATTACAATGAAATGGCCTCATACTCAGACCAGGATTATAAATTGTACATGAATAGTTTAATTCTATAAATTAACTTTAGTTGGAAGCTAGTCATTTTTTATGCTTGCTTTTGATAATTCCCATCTAGGAAAAGATAACATCATTTAGGCAACCATTTTTCCCTCATAAACTAATTGAAATTTGTGTTGAAAGTCAATGGGCTTATGTTTAAAATTACTTTTTGTAAAAAAAAAAAAAAGGNAAAATTACTTTTTGTAAAAAAAAAAAAAAGGTACTGCTTTAACATAAATAGAATGAAAAACTAAGTACCAAAGAAATATAAAATGGAAATAGCACAGAATATTATAATAGACATGAAAATGTTATTTGTCCTTCTATGTAAACATATGATTAAAACAACCATATGAATATTGATTCATTTTTCCATTAAATTGATAGAAAAGTTATTCAGAAACTGAAAGCAAACCTATTTCGGTAACCCAAGGGTGTACCTTCCCATTATTCCAACACCTTTTTTAATTACTCACCTCTCCACACATTGTAATTGTTCAATGTGGTGAAAAGTTAGCACTGTCTGTGTGTACTTCAGAAGAGCATTCACACATTAACACTACAGTATACTGATTTTTATAAGACCATATTAACAAACTTACATTATATTAAAACAAAATGGAACAATCATAGAAAAGAGATAAAATTGCTGTGTGTTATTAGTGGGTTATTTTTATTGCTTGAATGGTTTAATGGCAAACTTTGCATACATAAACCACCCAGGTCTAACTATTAAAGCAAACTAGAAACATGTGCAAAATACATAAATTTTTTGTGTGTGTGTAAAACAGGCCCAAATTTAGGAATTATTGTGTTTGAGTGTTAACCAAATGTTATAAGCAAACATCACGGTCATTAAGGAATCCATTTTATCCAATGGACTTTTTTTTGCTGGAAAATTGAAAAACACATCCCAAATCATGTGACTGATAAATAATGTCACATGCAAAATAAATTTGCGGTTACATGACTACAGGATGCCACAAATGGACAGGTGAATAGATTGCCAAGAGCCGAAAATGCAATTGCTGTAGGATGAGGCAGCCATAACTTCAAAAACAAGTCGTCACTTTTTGGGGATTACTTTGAACAATTACACTTTGAGGATTTTTTGTGGATATGTGTGTGTGTGTGTGTGTATACATTCCCCTAGCTGCTCTTTTGGGTACCGTAAAGATGTGCCTATTTTGCATAATAGTGAATCTACGGCAGCATTTTCCCAATGTCATATATTTTCAGAAGAGCTAGATCATCATACAATGTATCTACAATATAATAATTTGACTCTGTTATTTTGTGCCATGATAATTGCCCTGGATGTCAGACCTACAACAACTTAAACCTTTAAACAAAAATGATCCTTGGCTCCATTTGTTGAGAAAGTTTTATTAGAGGTCAAGGGTACCGCAGTAATGCAAAGATAAAACTGAGAACTGCATGTCAAAATCACTAAGTTCTACTCTCCCAACTGTCCCTCTCTGCCTACCCTACTGTTACCAATAAAGTCCATGCAAGATGTTTTCATAATGGTCAGTCTCAGCACAACTTGGTATGAAGCTTCCTTTTTCTTCCAGCTGGAGAACATTGGAGCAGCATCTTGAGGTGGCACACTTTCTACTTTCATTTCTCCAACATCCCCCATCCATTCCTCCTCCCTACAGTTCATGGCACTTTGTCACAACATAACAGGGAAATACAGCAAACATAAGATGGCAGCCCACACTGGAATTATTTATCCTATGATCTTTTTCATTTATTTTTTTTTACTATCAGTGGGATTTCACATTTATCCAAAATTTGTGAATGGTACATACTTAAAGACTAGACTAGGGCTGTACCCTTGAGCCAAATAAACCAATTCACCTAGTACAAAGTAGAAAAAATAAAACATACTTTAAAAGTCTCATATACTGTTTTGGATATATCATGCTTCTTTTTTGCATTTGAAAAGTGGATTTACAGATGGTTGATATGTATAAGCTGGGTTGACAAAATCAGAAATGAGGAGATGATAAGCCATCTGGAAAAGTCAAGGGAAATAATCAAAACTATTAAAAAAACAAACATTAGAATATCTCGGACATGTCATGCATCACCCAGAAAAATATAGCATACTTTACTTAATCGTCCAGGGAAAAATGAAAATGAGACGCAGGCAGAAGGTGACGATGACGGATATGGCACAAGAAGATCTTCTGGTTTTCTGCATACATTTGATAAACACCAGTTTGCATACAAAAAAAAATAGATCTACAGAAGATGCTATAGCCATCACTCTTCATACTGCTCTGACTCATCTAGAACAGTGAGGATGTGAGGATGCTTTTTGTGGATTTTAGTTCTGTGTTTAACACAATTCTTCCACATAGTCTAGTGTCTAAACTTCTGGATCTTAGACTTTCTAATTTAATCTGCTTTTGGATTCTGGATTTCCTGTCTGGTCGCTCACATAGGGTCAGATTAGGTAATCATACCTCTTCAGCCCTTATTCTAAACACTGGTACACCACAGGGTTGTGTGTTGAGTCCCTTATTGTATACTCTTTATGTGCATGACTGCATTCCCATTCACGCTAGTAATACTATTGCTAAATTTGTAGATGATACAACAGTGGTGGGGCTTATCTCCTGGGGGGGGG
>BHFT01063890.1:0-40000 GCA_004320025.1 Laticauda laticaudata
TGAAAATAAAAGACAGAGAAGATTCAATTTATTATAGGGCCTGGGATGCCTGGTATGAGTGGTTTAGAAATAAAAAGGCAATTAGGAAAAGAATGAGGGAATATGTAAATATGTCAATATACCATGGAGAAGATTGAGATCTCAGGATAAAAGATATTGATTTCTAGTAAGAGTAAGATATAATGGTAAAGGAATAAGTAAATGCATATACTGAAAAATGTGAGGAGATGCAAAAGATGTCTTGATGTTGACAACAATGTATAAAGTTTTATTTTTAACAATGTATAAAGTTTTTGAAATTTGGAAACTTAATAAAATTTATTGTAAAAAAAATTAATGTCAAATTTTAAAATGTTCAGTGTTGAGTTTGGCTTAAATGCAAGGTTCGTTCTTATACTGTAATGGAACATTCTATAATTATCCCTTTCCTCCCTGCCTTCTTGTGACCTTTATTTGTCCCTTTCCTCTCTACATTTATATATTCTGTGCTTGCTATAGATCAGCCTATGAGCAGCTATAAAGAGGGAAAATTGAAAAATATTTGTTTCAACAGACATATTCTGGTAGGTCAGGGCAGCTAGCAATCATTGCTTCCAGGCCCCCATACTTTTGGTTACTGGACTATATATTTTATGTTGCAAGCATTTCATGAAAAAATACAGGGTTGACACTGCCTAGAACATAATAAATGGACAGATGGGTGGGTGGGATAGCAAGCAGAGAAGCAATTGGAGTGGAACCTAAAGGAAGCCCAGGAATGAAGCCAGGAGGAGAAGCAAGTAGAGAAGCATTTGATGATTCTAAGAGCGTAGCCCAACACAAATGCTCTCTTTGCTTGTTTTTCAGGAAGCAGTAGAAGGAGAAACAACTCAGCTGGAGACACACATAGAAAACTTTAAAACCTTTGGCTCAAACCCAAGGAAAAAGTGAGGTGAAGTATTAGATAGGAAGTAGCAGTTTGTAAATCTGACACATCTTCACTGTGGCTGTTTTTTTTCTTCCCCCTTTCTCATCCCCAGACTACTGGATTTAGCTGCTAGAGGGGTAAAGGAATGCCCCTCTCCTCCTGTCCCCCAGCTAAACATTCAATTCTTCCCCTGTTCTCTAGGGCCTGGTCCTGCCTGTCCCAAAGAAGCAGCCAAAGGGAGGATGTTTGGCTTCAGAAGCATTTGGCTTTTCTGCTCTTAACTGATGTCATTACACAATCTCCCAGCTGATTGGCTGACTGCCAGAGCTTCAATCTGTATCCAGATTTGTACTGCAACCACAGATTTTTATTCCTGGCTTGCCTTTCTTATTTTTTTCTGTTTTTCTATGCATGCAAAGCAAGTCTAAGGATTCAGTCATGTTGAAAAATAATGAAAATTGAGTTCCATCTCTAGTCTAAATGAGACCCTCATTTTTGTGTTTGCTTATAGTTTTTGTAGCTTCACAGACACTTGATTACAGATGCTTCCGATTTTCATAAATCTTTTGATGACAACCTCTCCCTTTGGGCAGAGGGGAATATCAGAGGATTACAGCCCTGAGCTATAAATCATTCCCCAATTTTTTGTGTGCGTTGCCTTGATGCAAAAAGGGAAAAACAATATTGTCAGATGGACTCAAGGAGCTGAGCAAATAACTAACTATCTAAAACTTGTGACTATAAGAATAGACTAGAAGGTATATATAGTAAGTTGTTGTCCCAATGAGGAGGTGACACAGAGCTGGCATGAGGAAGTGGGGAGTATATACTGGATTTAAGGTTAAACTATTTAAAGTTTTAGGTTTTCTCTGGAGTAGCTCAATTTTAAATGACATAATTAATTCAGCAGAATTTACAAGCAGAATAGAAAAAATTGGATAGTCTTATATTACTTGAATACTGTTTATTAAACCATAAATAAAATTGTTTTCTGTTACTTGAATACTGTTTATTAAACCATAAATAAAATTGTTTTCTGAAACTTAAAGTGAGCTTTTCACTCCTCAGAAATAAGTATCACTTTAAGTGTCAGCATTCCAATTAATAACCTCCAGAGAAGAAGACTCAGTTCAGCCATTCCCTTTGGGGTCATGGTGTACATCTTTGGCTTCAGTAGCTTTAGCTCCTGGCTCAACCTTAATTGTGCAGTCAGGCGTTGTGGTGGAAGGACATTGCAGTCTTCCTTGCTAAAGATGGCAAGCAGGTCTTGGTACTATTTGGAGACCTGGGAGCAGCCGGGCAGCATTTCTGTGGTGGTTGCTACTGCCTCCAGCTGTTTGGGGCCATTGGAGCTTGCTGTTTGCTGGTAGCTATCAGGTGGAATCAGCAGTAAGGGGCCTATTCTTATTTTTTGGTAGCCGTCTTCCCACTTGATCATTGAGGCCCATTTGTCCAGCCACACAAGTCCCAATATGACAGATTTGGTCATTTTGGAAGCTACTATGAACTGGATAAGTTCTCGGTGATGTCCCATATTCACCCTAATGAATTTGGTAACTCAGATAGCAGGGCTCTGCCTAGCAGTGTCCCATCTACTTGCTTGAAACAGATTGGGTGGAATAGAGGCCTTGTCTTTATTCATAACTGCTTGACAATGGGGAAACCAATTAGGCACCTGGTACAGCCTATGTCTCTCACTGCCTCTACATCACCTGCACCCCAGTTTCTGGCACCAGTAGCCTGATTTTGACAGTGAAGGGGCAGATAGCTCCACTTACCATCTGGTGATCTTCTCTGCTGCTTCCACTGGCAGTCCCAGGAAGGGGGGGTCTCTGTGGCTAGAGGTTCCTTATCTTCGTTTGTGGGAGGGGGAATCTTGCTGGGCAAATCTACTTGAATCTGGTGGCTTCCTAGGGATCCATCTCTCCTGGGTTGCCAAGAGAGGCTGAGCCTGAAGAATGGGATCAGGTGCTCGGATGCTCAATGCCCCAGTTGACCACATCTGTAGCAGTTGACTGTGCCGGTCGGCCGGGCAGGCGGTGGCTCAGCTGGCTTCACCAGGGTCCAGCAGCCCAGGGCTCTCCTTGCCTGTTTCTCTGGTGCAGGCTTGCCATGGGGATTGATCTCCTGATCCATCATCATGGCTATGGTATACATACAGTCTTGCAGCCAGTCTGACACTCCTCTGATGTCACACGCTTTTCTTTCTTTTAAGAATTTTTATTGGTTTTTAAAACAAACATAAATAAACAAAACATAAAAACATCAAGCCATCTTCGATATATGTACAAACAGTGTGTCGGTTGGTTTACAAATTTTTTTGTGCTTCCATTTGGTAGTCTTCAATTACAATTATATTGTATATGATCTCGTATTTTCAATCCAAAATTAAATGCATTAATATCATTATTAATCAATCATTTGACTATAATTATGATTCATTCATGCTTTAAAAATAATCATATTGTACTCAATTTATTTTGTGACAATTCATATTATTATCCCAAATCTATCCTAAAATTATTTTGTGGATATAATAAGGAAAAAAAATACATCTTTACATATTTAATATTCTCTAAAAGTCTACATTTTTCGTTACTATATTTTATTATCCAACCATTGATAGAATATATCCCAAATTTTATAAAATTGTTTATCTTCTTGCTCTCTAATTTCAAATGTCAATCTACTCATTTCAGCACATTCCAATATTTTCTTAATAATTTCCTCCTGTGATGGTATTTTCTCATTTTTCCAGTTTTTAGCAAATACAATCCTATCTGCTGTTAATACATTTACAATCAGGTATTTCAAGTCTTTACTATATATTTCAGGTAAAATTCCCAATAAAAATATCTCTGGTTTCAAATCTATATGTTTTTTTGTCATTTTTTCCAACCACGTGTGGATTTTAGTCCAGTATTTTTTAGCATCCGCACAAGTCCACCACATATGGTAATATGAGCCAGGTGTCTGATGACATTTCCAACATTTTTCTGATTTATTCTTGAACATTCTTGCTATTCTTATCAGGGGAAAATGCTACCTGTAAAACTCCTGATCTATATACCGATAAGAAGACAGATAAGAAGACTGGAGACATTGATAACTAAATTGATAAATCTTATCTTATCTGATCTTAGATACTGATCTAAGACTCCTGATCTATATACCATGATTCTTTTGCAAATTGTTCCTTTGCTCTCTAAAAATAAATCTTTCATAGACTCATAGCATTAGTATTACTCCTTATTTCAAACTTGGATCTCTTTCTAAGAAAAGCTTCTGTCTATTGGTTTCTGTCCTAATCATGGGCGGTCTCTTCCTTGAGGTATTAGTTTCCATCCATTGCACCTGAAGGAGAACTCCTAATCAAAGAGGATCAACCTAGAACTAGGGAGAATTTTCTTGACACTTATAACAATTAATCAACTAAACAACTTGCTTCCAGAAGTTGTAAATGTTCCAATACTGGAAGTTTTTAAGAAGAAATTGGACAACCATTTGTTTGAAATGGTATAGAGTTTCCTACCCGAGCAGGGGATTGGACTAGAAGACCTCCAAGGTCTCTTCCAACTATTCTGTTATATCCTTCAAGTATTGAAAAACTGATCAGGTTTTCTGTAAACATTCTATTCTTCAGGTTAAATCTGCTCACTTCCTTTAAATGTTCTTCTTAGCATTTAATATCTATGCCCCTCACCTTCTTCGTTTCTCTTCTTTGCACTCTTTGCACTCTGAGCATATGCACCAAGACAAATTCCTTGTGTGTCCAGTCACACTTGGCCAATAAATTATTCTATTCTATTCTATTCTATTCTATTCTATTCTATTCTGTTCTGTTCTGTTCTGTTCTGTTCTGTTCTGTTCTGTTCTGTTCCGTTCCATTCCATTCCACTCTGCTTCACTCCACTCTACTCTACTCTACTGTACTCTGTTGTGTTGAAGAGTACTGAGCCCAAGACAGAACTCTGAGGTACTCCAGTGCATATTTCCCTCCATGTTGAGCATTAAGGTGCATTAAGGACTTCACATTTGATAGATGCAAATCCATCTGGTAGTGGGACAATCCATCCCACATTGTCTCATGATATCAAGGAGGCAATTGTCCTCAGCTTATCTTATGAAATGTAGGTATACTACATCCACATTACCTACCATTAGGTCATTTTCTAAAAAAAAAAAAAGGAATAAGATTAGTCTAGTATGAGCTATTTTTAACAAACCCTTGCTGCCTTCCAATAATCACTTGTCTTTTCTTTTCTAAATGTTTGAAAGCCCCCTGCTTGATGATCTTTTGGCAAATTCAGTTTTAGTTGCATATTCAGTTGTATCAATACCCCATTGTAAACTGTGATTTAAGGAGGAGGCCTTCAGGATGAATTAACAGCAACATCAGACCATATTGAGGTCTTCCAGATGGAGCTGTAGATCTGACCACAGAGTGAGTTGATCCACTGCTCTTAGCAAATATATCATTTGGTTGCCTGGTGCTTATTAAGTGCACCAGCTCATGACTATCTCCTCCTGCACTCCCAAGGTTTTGTTATATTTTTACATCAGTTGGGAAACTTTGCAAATAGTGTTATAGAGACAACATATTTTGCTGCATGTGGTGATTGGAGAAGAAGCCCAGGTCAACTTGCCTCTCAACTCCCCATGTCCTGGTATGATGATGAAACATCAGGACAGAATAAGGGACCTTACATATAGCACCCAACCCTGTTTTTGTCTCTCTTTACAAAGGTGGAAAGAATTTATTTTTCAGCAGAACACTGAGGGTATAGGATGAAGAATCACATATTATACATATTTAATTACAAATAAATTACATGGCTTACAGACCAGGAAGCAATCACCGATTGCTAAGATAACTCTGTGCTTATGGCTTGACAGAATTCCTTCCTATTGATTCAATTTTGTATGAGTATTGTAGACATTTAAACAAATGTACATGTCCATTTTAGCATTCTGCTATGCTGACATAGTCTGCACGTAATTATTGCTGATTTTTAATTGTGGATAGAAAGGAAGTTGGGTGATGGAAAGGCTAATCATTTTGATGTGTCCTTAAAGTAATATACCTTTCCTTATCACTCCACCAGAAAACATTGCAAAGACACACTTTCCTATTCTTTTCCTGGGTAGGAAATCAATCATGAAATTCTTCTTCTCAGATAGAGTGAAAAGAGAAAAATAAATGAGTCCAAATCCATGTGCAAAAGCTTCTCTTAGATGTCTACCTTGGCCTGCAGTCACACACATTCCCTGTGCTGTTAATATCCTGCTATTACAGACTAGTAGAGGCTGCCTACAGACATGTTTAGTTATATCTGTTCAACAAATCTTTGCTTGATAAATGTGGAAAATTTATCTATTCTATGACAGGAAGTTCCTCCACCCCCACTACCTTCTTCTTCATGTTGTTTGAAATGGTAACACCAAGGCTACAGTGCCTTTTCTCTGTTATTTCAGGCTTGACAATATGGCTATCATTCCTGACAGTTCGACACAGTATTAGCTATTCCCAGTGTCAGATGAGAAGAGCTGATGCTATGCTATGCTGTGTTGGAAAATTAGATGGGAATCTCTCACACTTTCTGGACATGGATGTGAGAGAGTTTAGCGCAGCTGCTCAAGACTCTGATTTCCTGGGTTTTTCTTGGCTGCTGTGTAATTCGATAGCCAATTTGCCCCGAGGTGTTAAAAAGAAGATGCATTTCTTGTAGGCATGAGGAGGCTGCTAACTAAAGCAGGAAACCTTTCAGGTGCACACAATACTGTACCCCTTTGGATCAAAGGAAGCAAAACCAATTAGCCCAGAAGTTTAACCTCTCTCAACTTTGCTTCTGTTGTGTGAGCTTTTTAACCTTTCTTTCCCCTCAGTACTTTTTTTTATTCTTTCATTTGGTTTCTTCCTTACAGAACCACCTCCTCATGTTTTTCGTCCTGGGTCTGAAGATTGGCTGCTTAAATCCAACAATGATTTTTGAGGAGATCAAGTGTACAAGATTTTTGAACGTCTGCCATAAGTCCTTGGCAGTTCGCCAGGAAACCTCAGAGGAGCAAAATTAATGAAGGGAGGGTAACGAAGAACTGGAGTGTGTGGCTGGCAATGTAGTATTCATTTAATTGGAGCAGGTATTGGTGCAAACTTCTCCATTTTAATTGGAAAAGGAATTGGGGGGGAGGCACGGAGAGTATTCAGGGAGGAAAAAAAGGGGAGGAAAAGAATGCATAAAGTTTTCAAGTCTAGTCTGTGGCAGAGAAAGAACTCAATTTAGGCCAATTTGCTCAGCAAGCTGGGCTGCTGCCTCCCTTGGGGATGGGGATCAGAGAGAAAATGGAACCAAAAGAGAACTTGATAAAATCACCAAGCTCAGACAATCTCAGCAGAATAGATTTTTTACTAAGTTAAACCTGCTTCAATCATTGTGGTTCTTTTCATATGAGTTACACATAAAGAGCTACCAAATTACAACGAAAATTGAAGATGCTGCACATGGGAGCTTTAAGGACAAGTGAAGTACAGAAGAGGGTTTTTGTGGTTCAGCTTGTCACCATCAGGTTGATTTTCCTTCTCTGGCCATGGAAACATATTTGAGGTTTTCACTTCATCACTCTTTTCTACTTTCACTTTTCCTTATCCTGGTTCCATGTTATGATTCCAAACATAAGCCTTAAGTCTGAGATTCACTCAAACTTAAGGCCCTGTCACACTGCCCAACGGATGCAAAACGTTTGTAAAAAGGACACAGCGGACGAGCAAATTGTTCCATTGTTCCATTGTTATCCACTCTCAAAAGGGGCAAAAATTTGCATAACCAGAGCGGATAACATGGAAAGAACAGGACGGAGGAGAGACGCAGAGCGGAGGAAAACGGACTGAAGAACGGAAGCCTAGTGGATGGGAGCGGATGAGAGCGGATGGCACATCGCTAGGCTCCCGGGGGACCTCAGCAAAGCGTGGACAAGGAACGGATACAGCAATGCAGAGCGGACGCCGAGCAGGATGAAGCGGATGCACAGCGGATGCACAGCGGATGCCTAGCGGATGCAGAGCGGAAGCCTTGTGGATGCACAGCGGAAGCCTAGTGGATGCACAGTGTTCCACTGCGCTATGCGGGGGGGATTTATTGCGTCAGCCCCGCGGATATAAAGGGGAAGCAGCTCGGAAGCAGGTCACCATGTCAGAGGAAAGACCTGCATCCAGACACATTGAGTGCCTTGCCAGCCTGCCCTGCCCGCATGCCTTGCATGCCAGCCTTGCTGCCTGCCATCCTGCCGCGCCTCCCTGCCAGCCTTGCTGTCTGCCTGCCTGCCAGCCTCCGTTCTGCAGCCTTGCTGTCGTCTGCCAGCCTTTGGTGGCTGCCTGCCTGCCAGCCTTGTATGTGATGCCTGCCGTGCCAGCCTTTGGTGCCTGCCTGCCAGCCTGGTGTCTGCCTTGCCTGCCAGCCTTCCTGCCTGCCTGCCTTGCCAGCCTTCCTGCCAGCCTTCCTGCCAGCCAGCAACCCCACAACCATGGGGAAGAAGAGGAAGCCTCAGCCATCTGCTGCCTGCAAGAGGGAGCCAGCCCTGGCAGAGGACAGGCCACCTCCCGGGGCCCACCTGGCCCCTCACTCTGCTTCTGCTGGGGCTTCTGTAGCATGGGCTCGCTCTTCTGCCGGCTGGGCTTCTGCTGATTCTGCTTCTGCTTCTGGAGGAGCTGATGCTGCTGCTTCTGGCGAGTGGTGCTTCTGCTTGTGCTTACTCTGCTGATGCTATACTCCTGAGCGGGGGGCTTTCTGCTGGTGCTTACTCTGCTGAAGCTGCTCCTCATCCTACTGGTCCTGCTCGTCCTGCTCATCTGGCTCGTGCTCCTGGTCTTGCTCATCCTGCCTCGTGCTCCTGGTCCTGCTCGTGCTCCTGGTCCTGCTTGTTGCTCCTGGTGCTGCTTGGTGCTGCTGGTGCTGCTGGTGCTGCTGGTGCTTAACTCTGCTGCTGCTGATCCTGGTCCTGCTGTTGCTGCCTGCATTGCTGCTGCTGCTGATGATGATGATCCTGCTGGTGTGTGCTGCTGCTGCTGATGAATGAATGATTATGATCCTGCTGGTTGATGCTGCTGCTGCTGCTGATTGATGATCCTGCTTGGTGCTTTGGTGCTGCTGGTTTGGTGGTGGAGGAGGCAGGCCCTACAACCTTGAAGCCCTCTGATGAGGGCCCATATGACCCTGCCAGAGGGAAAAAGAGGCAGACGCGTGATAGGGAGAGGAGGCAATACTCCATTGAGGAGGAACACGAGGATGAGGTGCTGGAGGATGGCTGAGAGAGAATGACTATCTGTGTAGAAAGGGACACAGGCTCTACAGGGACACCAAAAGGAAGCAGGCTGCTTGGAAGAGAAGGCAGAGAGCCTGGGTGACACAGTCGGATGTGCCTCCTCGGCTGGTAGAAGGCACATGCACACCTGGTATGAGAAGCTGCACCTCAAGGAGAATCTGGCCAGGTGAAATCTGTGTTAAGCTGACTGGACAGAGAGACCTACGTCCATGGCCAGGTGCAGCTTCCTGGAGGGTGAGATCCGCCACGAGGAGCAGCAGCAGCCCCTCTCATGACCCTCTCTCTCCGGAGCCTGCTGAGAGCCAGTTCTCTTCCAGGCCGAGAAGTCAGCTCCTGTCTCCAGGCAGGTTTCTGGTGGAGCGTTGCCACGGCGAGAGAACCAGCGGACAGGTCGATTAAACCGTGGTGGACACGTGAAGGCTCCTGGTGCAGTGGGAGAAAGCGAGAATGGGCGCATCCACCGACAGACCCTACTCACAGACCTAAGAAGCAGAGAGCCAGACAGGAGGGGGGCAGAGCCCATGCTGTCCTGCTGGAGTACAGGGACACCATCCAGAGCAGCATAGCATCTCCTCTCTCAGCTGCGTCCACAACCGAACTCCTCATGCCTCCAACGCGCAAGCCCCTTCCTCACCTATGTGCAACGGCAGACATTCAACGGACAGGCGGAACCCATTAACCTTGGTGGTGAAAGGAACCGATCACCGAAGTGCTTCACAACCGCCACGACCCAGGGGATAACCGCTCCCACACGCAGTCCAGGTACTGCTCCTCACCACCAGGTGATGTCACCTGATAGCCATTCCAAGGCCTTTCCACAGGCCCTCACCGACAGGAGCTTATGAGCTACCAGGAGGTCCAGCAGCACACAGGCAGCCAGCCCTTCCCAGTCCTGGCAACAGAGTCATACAGACGAACACCGTTGCCACCCCGGAGTGACGCAGCCGCTATGACATGGATGGCCACCACGCCTGACTCGGCTCACCCACTCAGACCAAGACACCCAACATACAGACTGCTCCTTTCCTCTCACCCTCAGCTAGCCGCAGCTGGCCTCATACATTCTGTTCCTCGTAACTTTGAGGAGCTTTAGTGGAGCTCTGACACCAGCATGGGCATATGGAGAGAAGGGAGCTCTCACTAACATCACGGGGCGAGCCAGCTGTCCGGAGAGCTTCCTCCAACAGCAGCGTCAACCCTGTTGTCCTCTCGGGGCCAGGTACCCCCGTGCGGGACTTCAGACAGCACTCCAGCCACCAAGACCAGGCTCCACAGCACCTGGACCCTTCAGCCCTGAGGACTAGGGCGAGCATCTCCGCAGTGGACCAGATGAGTCCAGAGACTAGGGTGGCTAGCCTGTAGAAATTTATTTTGTACACTTGACTTGGGTCATTTTTTCTTTTTACAGCTTGTTTAGTAAATAAGAGTTTATCTATTGCTTCAAACACTTGCTTCATTTATATTTTTTAAAAAAAGTCTTGGTGGAAACTTTAGAAATGTGTTAAGCTTGCTGCTTGTGGGATGGGTTAAGATAGCAGATGGGATGGGCAGGGATACCTTTGGATGGGTAAGGATGAGGCAGTGGGGTGGGCAGGGATACCTTTGGGATAGGTAAGGATAAGCAGTGGGCTGGCAGGGATTACCTTTGGGGATGAGGTAATAGGCTGTGGGATGGGGCAGGTTACTTGTGGAATGGTAATATGCTGTGGGATAGATAAACCTCAGTGCAAGCATAGTGGAAAATTCTATGGTCACCCACAGGTGCCACACCTATGCCACTTGTATTTTCAATAATAATTAATCTATCATCCACACATGTCAACATAAATCAGGTCAAGACTCTTTATTAATGCCCTGTGTCAGTTGTTAGGGACCCACCCAACTTACATGGCACAATCTCGATCAGTGTTGATGAGAACAGGCTGGAAGAACGCATCCTCATTAATCGTAATCTAACCATCACTGATACTGCCACTCCACTGCTCCAGCTGGGGAGGTTGCCCAGTGTTTCAGGAGGTTTGCGTTACTTTCCCTTCACCTGAGGCTCTCTATGCGGGCCTTGCACATCCTCTAGTGTCTCTCAGGTTTTGCCCTTGCCTTCCATTCCCCAGGTCCATGTCCCCATTCCCTTGTGATGGTCCACAAGCCTCGTCTGGCAACATGGGTGCGAGGTGCGCAGTGAGGATTGTGCAGCGATGTCAAGCAAGCTTTCGCACCGATGCTCCTCAACAGCGTCTTTGGGGCAATGGCTGCATGGTTGTGGAGATAAGTACCTTGAACCTGTTGGCCAGGATGCCAAGGCGTTCTCCACACCTGCCTTGCCCTGGACAAGCCTGTAGTTGAAGATCCTCTTTCACGGGTGAGGCATCGTGAGGATGTAGGGCTTCATGAAGTCGTTCTGAGTGGGGAAGGCGTCATCCCACATTGATGAAGTGGCGCACATCTGCGTTTGTCGTGTGGGGCAGGGGGTTCTGGATATGGGAAGGAACCATTGATGAGGTGCGTTCCAGCCCTACCTTGAGGATCCTGGTGTTGTATACCTGGGCATCTTGAACATGAGCCGTTGCCTGAACATCGATGTACATGGAACTTGTTAATCAGCATCGACCATGGCAAAGAAGGACGATGCTGAAGAAGAGCCCTTGTAGTTGAAATAAGTGGAACCCCGACTTGTGCTGGAGCTTTGCAGCCACACGCTATAGCTTTGCCATCTGATGCGCTCCAACGGTGTGTGGGATGTTTCCACTCTGCATACCAACTAGCTCGTGCAACTTTCTTCCAGCCTGTTCAGTGTGGGGCACTGGAGCGAGCTTCTTCCATATAATTCTTCGATGATGGCCCTGACACATTCTCTGACCACAATGCTGATGGTGTTGTGTGGCACCCTCCAGCCATTACTGCATGCTCCTGTAGGTTGGTCCCTGAGGCCAGGGGCGCAGAGTCAGTTGCCACCTTGAGCCAGGGTCCAGGCTGGTGTTTGCCTTGGTCAACCTGGGTGTCATCCGCTGCACAACTTCATCAAACATGGCTGGAGGCATCCTCATGAAGCCCAGCGGTCAGAAGTGGTGTTTGCCTTGGTCAACCTGGTGTCAGCCGCTGCACAAACTTCATCAAACATTGCTGGAGGCTCCTCATGAAGTTCTGGAATGCACGAGGGGTCTTTCGTTCCTTCAGCTCCACATCAGCTTGTTGTACAGTCCATACTCTGCTCTTCTCCCATCCATCTTCAGATCCAGACGCTTCTTGGCCGCCTCCTTTTCTTCTTCCGTAGAGAGTTCACAGAGGCCTGTAGATGGTTTCACACTGTTGCAGAACGATGGTGGCTACGAAAGAAGTTGTTACAATCCAAGGTGACATGAACTGGATGCCTGTGAAGAAGCAAGAGTCAGATGAAGGCTGCAGAGGTCTGCCACAGCTGGGCTTCTGGTCTGAAAGTGAGATCCAGGTGAGTTGCTCCCCCTTTTTATGGCAATATAGGTTTTCCCCTATGTGGTCACTCTGCATTCCGTCTTAGGCATCCTCTAGCACATCCTTAATATCCGAGATAGGTCCCCTCTGCGAACGTTTTTTCCATTTTTAAATGCTTTCTTTGCGTGCTAGCATCCGCTTTCATCCTTTCTCCGTCCGTGCTACTAACGCTGCATGTCTGTTCGCTTCCTCCCTGCGTCCGTACCTCTGGAATGGAATGTGAGTTGCGCGGATGCGGAACGGATGCCTAGTCGGATATTAGCGGATTGCGTAACGGATGCAGAACGGATGTCCCCCGTATGCCTAGCGGATGTAAGAATGGCGGCGTTGGATTACATTTTCTGCTCATAAAGTTTTGAGCAGCTCCAAGACCCTCTAGCGGATGAAATGTCAATAGAGGGATGCACGGATAGAGAGGAACCAAAATGGAGGCAGTGAGTACAGAACGGAAGCATCGCGTTAACCAATGGTTGGCAAGTGTTTTTCTCCATTTTACATCCTCTTTCCATCCATTGGTGCAGTGTGACAGGGGCTTTATATTGGCATCTCTTTTAATTGAGAAAAGATCATACCTTACATCCCGCTCCATTTTTGCTATGAGATTGCTTTCCTGGTAAATTGAACAGAATGGATATAGGTTGAAATAAAATGAACTAAAAAAGTTTTAGAAATATCCATTCCATCAATTTTGTCCCATCACCTACTTTGATGAGATTTCACTGATAATTCTCCTGCCTTTTGTTATGTCTGTGTGAAGACAGTGTAAATGAATGAAATGCAGTTAAAGTAGTGTTGGGTGTCCATTGAACTTGTCCCTACTTGAAATATGAAGACAAATATTGATTTTCATATTCAGCAGCCAAATGTGGAATAATTTGGATAATAGCCATGCAACTCACGCAATGTGAGACATCCCACCACTGAACCCTTAATGCTGCTTGTGATTCTAGGCAACACAAGTAGTCCTTGACTTATCACAACTGAACCCAAAATTTCTGTTGGTAAGAGTTGTTAAGTAGCTTTGTCCCGTGTTACAACCTTTCTTGCCATAATTATTATCTAATCACTGCAGTGCTTAGTTAGTAACATGGTTGTTAACTGACTCTGGCTTCTCCATTGACTTTGTTTGTCAAAAGGTCACAAAAAGTAATCACATGTCCCTGGGGCACTTCAAGTGTCTTGATCACATGACCACGGGGATGTTGCAATAGTTGTAAGTGTGAAAAACAGTAATATGTAACTTTCTTTAGTGCTGCTGTAATTTTAAATGTTCACTAAACAAATGGTTGTAAGTTGCGAGCTATCTGTATTTATGTTGTTTTAACTTTTAGTGCCCTTCACAGTTTTGTCT
Source organism: Laticauda laticaudata (assembly GCA_004320025.1). Classification (NCBI taxonomy): domain Eukaryota; kingdom Metazoa; phylum Chordata; class Lepidosauria; order Squamata; family Elapidae; genus Laticauda; species Laticauda laticaudata. The sequence continues at coordinate 14,046 of BHFT01063890.1, forward strand.
CCCAGAAAATTTAGAGTACTTGTTTGCTAATCCTAGTTTTTTATATATTCTAAGATTACATACGTCTTAAATTGCAGACTATTTTGATTTGTTACATGTCATTAGGTCAGTGTTAATTCTTAATCATCATATAACTCTTTCCCTCAAGATGGCGCTTTAGAGCACTGCACACCAGAACAACTAGACACAAGTAATTTTTTTTCCAAATGCTAAACAAATAATTCCCTTAACACTGTCCAATTATTTACAAAGTTTGCACTACTATTACTATTAATCTTCTCATCACTCCTTATCACCCATCCCCTCCCACTTGTGACTGACTGTAACTTTGTCGCTTGTATCCTTACAATTTATATTGACTGTTTCCTAGTATGATTTGATTGCTTATTGTACCCTATGACTATTATTAAGTGTTGTACCTGATGATTCTTGACTCTTGACAAATGTACCTTTTCTTTTATGTATACTGAGAGCATTTGCACCAAGACAAATTTCTTGTGTGTCCAATCAGATCTGGCCAATAAAGAATTCTATATAGATAGATTTTCTCCATCATGATCTGCCCCTAACCTGCTCCTCCTTTCAATGGTGCATCCACTGCCATGGTAATGAAGTTCATCTACCTTGCTATTGGTCATCCTCTTCATCTCTTTCCTTCCACCTATCCCAAAAGAGCCTTCTCCAGACAGCTAGATCTTATCCTAATTTATCCAAAATTAGGATAAGTTGAGTGATATCATTTGTGCTTCAGTTAAAAAATGTGGGTCGATTTGGTTGATAATCCATTTCTTTGTTTTCATAGTGGGCCATTGTATTTTCAGGAGTCTTCTCTAATATTAGCACTGAAAAGCATTAATGAAGGCATTGACAGAAAAAACAACCTGGATATTGATTAAGAGTCATAGTGACACAGTGGTTAGAATGCAGTATTGCAGGCTAACTCTGCTCACATTACCAGGAGTTTGAGTCCCTCAATCCTGACTGGCTCAAGGTTGACACAGCATTCCATCCTTTCAAGCTTAATAAAATGAGGACCCAGATTGTTGGAGGCAATAGGCTTACTCTGTAAACCATTAGAGAGGATTGTAAAGCACTGTGAAGTGGTATATAAGTCTAAGTGCTATTGCTATTGCTATTCAGAGAATTGCACTATAAAGGAAGCAAGAGCCAAATCAAACCAAAAATTAAAACAGATTATTGTGGAAATGACCATCAAAGGAAAGAAGTGACTGAGAAATAGCCCAGACTATTCTAAAGTGCAATATAAGGTGCTATTTCAAGTAAGATATATCAAGTTCATTCTAAATGTGTGTGTGTTTATATATGTATGTTGGTACATTATATATGTATGTTGGTAGTGATAATTTGTTGACTGAAAAAGGAGGAATGCATACACTTACAAGTTCATAGATTGTTGGTTCGAAAAGATGCTACCAGACTCCCAATTTTGGGCTACCATAGAATAAAAAAGTTTTGTTGACAATTCTTAATACTTTTTTTTAGTATAAATCTGTGGTTTGGCAGGAGAATAATTGTGTTCTTTGTGGGTTGGCTTGGATGCTAAGTTTCCCTTCTGATGTATTTGTAGAAAATCAACTCCAACATTAACCATTTTTGCAATTACTTGTAAGGATGAGATGCTCAAACCTTAGTGCCCTATTTCACAGGATTAGCAGTACATTCTCTAAGGAGAAAATATTTTTGGAGAATGCAGCTACATTAAATTTCTCTGAGTTGAATTGTTAGTCTTCGGCGAGGCATTTTATTCACTCCAGGTTTAGTGTTTTGTAATTTATGGTTTATAGATTGATATAATGTGTTAAGTCCAGTCATAGCTCAATAAACTATGATTGGGCTTAGTGCAATATTTGAGCCAAACTGGAACCCAATCAATGAGAATTGCAATTTAAAAAAAAGTAGAAGATATTGCTGTTTGCTGACTGAAACATACAGAAAAGCATATATTACAAATTCAATTCCCTGGACTATAAGAGACTCTTTATGCTCCAGAAGCATTTCTCCAGAATTATCTCTGCAGCATCTCTACAGCCAAAAGAAATAAAAATAGTGGCTACTTTGATCTCTCAACCCCCGCTCCCATATTCCACATGTGTTGCCTGTCTGATGTACCTCAAACACGGAGAGTTTTGATTGCATTATCACAGCTACATCTTGGCTTTTTTTTTTTTTTTTNGCATTATCACAGCTACATCTTGGTTTTTTTTTTTTTTTTACTATGTCCTACAGATGCTCAGTCTGAGTTCTATCTAAAACATGATCTCAGCTGGAAAGGCAGGGTTATATAGGGGCCCATATGCAGCTAGACATAATGTCTCTCTTATGAAAAATAAATTCCATACTCTGCAAAAGAGAAAGGTCTTTTGACCGTTTGTCATGTGTGTATGCATGCATGTGTATGAGATACACATATCCATTGCCTGTTCTTCAAAATTCAGCTGGGTTGTGTTAAGCCTGGGTTCCCCAACCAGGGTTAGGGAGACAAGTTAAACAGAATGTGCAGCGTTAGTCAGATAGGCACACAGATAAATGAGTGAGCTAAGCTTGTATGTTTATTAACATACAGTAAAAATAACAGATACGCTTGTGCTATCAAAATTATAGTTTATTCCATTATATGTGCATAGCATAGTCAAAATAACAGTCCAATAGTCATGTATCATTTAGTCAGTCCATTCAGGGATATTCAGTTAGCAAAGTCCATGTAGAATATCCTAGGTCAGTTCACTTACAAATCAGTCCTTTGTTCTCTCTTCCGTTCGAGCAATGCAGTCTTCCAAGCAGTAATCAGGGATCATCAAAGCCAGAGAGAGAGCAAGCTTCAGTCTTGCTTCTTTTAAGGTGTTTTCACACCCACTCCCTTAATTACTATCCCACAGTTAAAGTTGCAGACACTTTAACATACAAACTATGATTACTTATTTATTATTTTACCTAAACCAGTTAGGGTAAACAATGTTATCCCAAACAGGTTGGATTTTCATTAAGATCAAGCAACATGGAAGAAATTTGTGAATTTTTTTCAAATTCTACAGCATTCTTTATGATGCAAGATGGAAGTTTGCCATAAATGTGAGAGGTTGGAGATTCTACTATGCTGATTTGCTTGACCCTAGTAAAAATATTGGGGGCGCAAGCAATCAGGGGTGAAGAAACTGAGCTTGTCAGCTGGAAAGCTGACAACCCAGGTTCGAGACTCAAGCACTGCACAATGGGTTGAGCTCCCATTTTGCCCTAGCTCCTGCCCTCCTAGCAGTTCTAAATCATGCAAAGGTGAATAGATAAATAGGTATCACTTTGGTGGGAAGGTAACAGTGTTCCGTGTTTAGTTGCATGCTCTACACTCCTATGTTATGATATACTGGCCCATGACCATGGGAGGACCTGTGGCTCCCCCAGCTAAAAAATGGAGATGAGCACCATTCCCTAGAGTAGTACTCAACTGCACAGGGAAAATCTTTACCTAGTAAAAATATTACACATAGAATCTGGATTTCTATGGTTACTTGATTAATATTATACAATCATGATCAAAAGCCCATGTGTTCCTGCTTCCCAACAATAATTTGAAAACATTTGGAATTTAAAACCTTCTCTTTTCTTCTGGATTCAAGCTCTAAGTACCACAGTCCTTGATTTAATAACACGTTTACCAGCTTTCTCATTTAATTATTTGACAGCATTTTATCTCAACTGAATATTGTTATCACTTCTTAATTCTAATTTTCTTCCAAGCTGCCTATATTATCGCCCCCATTCCCATTTCAGAATCTCAATTCTTACTGCTTAATTTACTAATTGGCTTTTTACCTGTAGATCCTATTGCCTGTTATGCATGCAGTTTGATTCTACTTAGGCAGAGTTTTCCCTTACAACTCCTTTTGCTTGCTCATCCTTTCAGTACTCTCTCTCTCTATTAGTTGCTAGTTAGTATGTTTGGGGAAAAATGCTTGTGGGTGTTTTTAATATTGGTATTAGTATTAATGTTATAGAAACTCTATCACACCACTTGCATGGTCTTTCATGGCTTTTATGAAACAAATTATACCCTATGTAATGTCTTCAGGGCTTCTAAGCAGTACAATAATGGTGTCACCAGTTTCGTTTCTAAATTGCTTACCATATTTCTATGTAGATGCATTCATATCTTTTAGGTGGTGGAGACTTATATAGGAAAATCAGAGATAGTTGATTTATTTTATTAGATTAGATTGAATATTTGTGCTAGTTCATAAAAGAGCATCTGTAGCACGCATTGCACACAGTATGTGAGCTACTGAGTTCAGCAGGGTTTACTCATAGATAAATATATAGGATTGCAGTCTTTTTCATCTTTCAAATTTGTATTGCTTCCCTGCCCCCCCCTCCCCCGCTATGGATATCCTCTCTACTTTCTATTGTTTTTGGCACAATTTCCCACTTCAGCTCACTATGTTCAAATGATATCTTGCTTTAAAACAACTTCATTCTGAACTACTGTTTTTCCCCCTTGCTAATATGAGAGTATTTCTCCTTCCTTTACCATTTTTCAGTATTTGCATTTATGTTATGTTCCTGGTTTTGTGGTAATAAAGATATTTTACAATAATTCTTACCTGGATGTGAATCTGTTGTTGTTATAGTGCCAAATGACAAGCCCATCAAAATTGGATGGCACTTAGTATGATAGTAAGGTACAGCTGAAGATATTTTGGAGTATTGATGGTGTCTGTGATGTGGCCAGAGTTAATGGACTGTCTTGTTGCTGATGTTGCCATACAGAAAAAGAAAACCAAAAGCTGGAAACTTAAAACATAGAATAACAAAGGTGGAAGGGACCTTGGAGATCTTCTAGTTCAACCCTCTTTGAGCAGGAGACCCTATACCATTTCATGGCTGTCCAGTCTTTTCTTAAAATTGTTCATCAATGGGGCACCCACAACGTCTGAAGGCAAGGCATGGTTAATTTTTCTCACCGTTATCACATTTTCCCTCAGTGCTAGGTTGCTTGTCTCCTTGATTAGTTTCCATCATAATTATCATGGAACATAAGTCGCATGAAAAATGGAAAGTTTTACACAGTAAAAAGTGAAATGAGTTGTCCATATATTTTACACATTGGCAAATAGACAAAGCATGGAATTGGATACTTTAGGTTAGAAAATCAGAGTGTTCACAAATCAGGACATGAAAGACAAAAAAGACATAGCATTGCTTTTTTCATAGGCAAGTTATAGCAAAGACAGTACAATTTAATTAGTGACTGAATAATATCAAGTCAATTTCACAGACAACCACACAATATGATGGTTATTCAAATTTATGCTCCAATCATTGTTAAAGGGACGTTGATGAGTTTTATGGTCGAATTCACTGTTTATAGGATATTGGAGCAAGATGTGCTGCTTTGGTTGGAAACTGAAGTGCCAAAGTTAGTGAGGAAAGGTAGTTACAGTATCACAAGATAGGAAGAAATAGCCCTTTGTCTTTTAGATGAAAGCCATTACATGTCTTTTCAGTATTTCTGGTTCCCATTGTACTTTTTGAAACTTATTTTTAACAGAGCAAAACCAAGTGACTGGCTAAGAAGTAATTCACACAAGTTGTTCTGGATACAAAGGAGTGTATTTCATTACTGCTTTCCTATCTGTTATGGTCTCAAGTTCTATCATAAAGGGATTACATAAATTAAGCTAGGAATTGTAATTATTGTTAAAAGGATAAAAATGTCAGAAATAGCATTAGTGTTGTATGAAGCTCTTACAGTGTCTGAAGAGGCTTAGATTACCTCCCCCCCACAATGGATCATTTTGCTGTATTCAGTCAAACTAATTTTGGGTTCTTACAAAGTGCCTTTCTGCTCTTTCTGCACATCTGTAGATTTTACCTGGATAAGGATGAGTCTGAAAAAAAAGTGAATGTTAAAAAGTTGTTGAAAAAATTGTCGAAGCAGGTGTTCTAAATTGTTATTTGTATTTCCATTTATTATTTCTTTTACAACAGGGAATATTAGAAAGATATAGGGAAATTTATCTTTACAACTTTTCTGACATGCTAATAACTTTAATGATCCAATTCTTTAAATAAAGTTATAAGCACTACCACTAATGTGACTGGGCTGTCTCTGATCTAAGGTAGACATGGAAAAAACTGCCAAAGCTCTCTTCTCTTCCCCTGTTAAAGCTCCCCTCCCCTCACAAATGCCTAATTTTCTTCCATTCAGACTTTTTAAAGCAATTCCCAGTAGCCTAGTCCAGTGGTTCTCAACCTGTGGTCCACGGACTCCTGGGTATCTGCAATGTCATTGCAGGGCTTGAAGAAATGTTATGATTTAAATCTTGAGTTAAATCTTAGGAGTCCGTGGGCACAAAAGGTATTTAAAGGAGGTCCATGGTGAAGAAAAGATTGAGAACCACTGGCTGAATCAATAGTGAAGAATTCTGGAAAGTACAATTAAAGAGCATCAAGGACTCCCCCCCCATTTCATTTAGTGGACAAAAGATTCAAAATGATGTAGCTATTCTCTAAATCAGTGGTCCCCAACCTTTTTTGTACCAGGGGCCAGTTTCACGCAGAAACACTTTTTCAAGGACCGGCAAAATCAATTCTTCCCCAATAGAAAAGGGCTTCTTTACTATTTCTTTACTAAAAACATATTTTTATATATATTTTATTCACGATTATTCATTCTTTGCGGCCCGGTACAAAATGATCCATAGACCGTTACCGGTCCAGGGCCCGGTGGTTGGGGACCCCTGCTCTAAATGCTGATGGGACTGATTTTCCTCATCACTGTATATTCCCTAATACACTGTTTAATTTGATGTCCTTCATTATAATTAGTACTTCTGTTTCCAAAGAATCCATATTATTCTTATTTTAATTAAATCTGTCTGTTGCTTTTTGACCAGGAAGGCCACCTAGTTATTCATTAGTATGTTAAAGCTGCTGTGTCAGTTTGATAATATCAAATGAAAAATTCTCTTTTTAGTCTTCCAAGAGTTAAAAAAAAGAGGACTAGATTGACTGCTGTCTTTCGAGTCAGATCTACTCTGTCATTCACTGGACATTTAATTTAATGGAAAGGTTTTGAATCCACCCTCACAAATAAACACACATCACACACACACACACACACACACACACACACACACACACACACACACACACACACACACACACGAAGGAATAGACTGAAGCTAAGCATGACTAAGTTTAGCCCCAGCTCCATAAAGCTAAAGTGGTTAACTCAAATGAAAATAAATAAATCAATTTATTGCTTGTTCTTGCAACAGTGAACCAATATATAAAGACTATTCAGTCAAATCAGTCTAGCAAACCTTAACGTTTGCTGTGAAGACCTAAGCACTGAGAATAAAAATGAACACCAATATAGTGCTCAGAAAACTGAAAAAGTTTTTTTCTAAAAAAAGGGTCATATTAACTACATTTACTTATTTTAACTGAAATCTGTTTAGGATTGCTTCCATGTAGCTAAAAGTGAATGCTATCTTTTAATTTATAACTTGAAAGCAGGTATCCATCACTCAGGTTAAGATATTTTACAATAAAATAAAATGTCATTTAAATGAACTTAGTCTTGCACCTAGAATGCAGATTAATATTTATAGAAATTTAAAATGTGTTTAATTTTTCTAGTATGAAATAGATATGCTGTCCTGTTCATCTCAGTGCTTTAATAACTGTTGAACAGTTACCAAACCAAGCAGAAGCTGAAAAGATAATGGTTTATCGTGAATGCAGCTAAGGACGATGCTAAATATTGTACTCTCAAAAAGGCTTTAAATATTTGAAAGTCTTTTTTAAAAAAATAGTGCAAATAGATTCTTATAACATTTATAAGAATCTAAAACATAAAAAATCTAAAACAAAAGCAGCAATATTTCAAAAAATGAGTAAAGTACTTGAAAACAAAAACATTCATATGAGGGAGGAAAAGGTTGAATATGATCTAATGTGAAATACCTATTATTATTGTTTATCTTTTTAAAGAAATGTAAATAAAAGATTAGTTCAGAAAGGAGAGGTCATATCTGCTGCAATGGACTTAAATTGATTGATTTTTGTTCCAACTGTTCGAACATGCCTGGCTGGTGAGTTCTTCGGTTTGTGAATTGCACCAATGACAAGATACACTCTTGAAAGAATATGAGGACAAGAGTACGATTAACAGGAGAGAGGAATACCTTGTCTGTCAATCACCAGAATGATGTAAGCCTACCATCAGTTAAGTACTACTTGTCATGGAGGTCCATCGCCCTGACATCCTTAAAAGGCAGTTCGGTATGACCGTATAGATGAATATCACCTTGGTTGTGCAAGCAAAACCACCCTGTTCCTAACTGCACTTTTGAGAAAAATCAGTGTATAAGTTTGATGCTCCCCAGCTCTCTTTTTCATCCAGTTTGGTGTAATGGTTAAAGGAACCAGGCTGGAAACCAGGCAACAAGGAGTTCTAGACCCATCTTAAGCACAAAGCCAGTTAGGTGACCTTAGGCCAGTTGCTTTCTGTCAGCCCTACAAAAGAGGCAATGGTAAACCACTCCCCCCACCCTCCAAAACATATACCAGGAAAATGGCAGGGACTTGTCTGGGCAGTTGCCAAGAATAAAAAACTGAGTCAAATGAACCCTCTCTTTAAAGATGATGTGTAAATATACATTTGGTGTGTGGTCAATATTTAGATGATCTAATTCCATTAATGATTTACCCCTTTTAGTGATAACTTGAGAAGAGGCTTGAGCTGTACTGAATCAATTTTGGCAAATGTCATTCACTCTCAGGAGTTTAGGGGCAGGGACTACCTGTCTCTATATTTATAGCTCTGGAGTGGGAAATACAGGGCAATCAAAATCAAGTAGAAATGTTATGTTATATCCCTCATGTCTTTTCCTCTCAAAGAAATGAAGATACTATGCATATCATATATCCCCCTAAATTGTTTTCTCTGAAGAAATGTGATTTTGATATTAATGATTTTGATATTCATTTCTGTTATGTATGGAACTTGGTAGGCTCCAAGTTCCCTATTCTGATTGGCCGAAAAAGCCGTTCTCGGATTGGCTATTAAAGAACCAATCCGATTGGCCCACCAAACGGCGGGAACAATTAAAGTAGTGTCATTGGCCACAAGCCGTGGGCAAGCTGCTACATAAAGGGCTGCCACGGCTTGGGCTGTTGTTCCATTACCATTGCTTAGTGAGTTTAATAAAAGAGTTTGTTGTTGGAACCTGGTCTCACGCGCTTCTTTCTGGACGGAACACTGGTGACGAGGATGGGATCATCGTAGAAGAGCGAGACCGAAGCACGTGGCGATCTGAACCGAGCGAGAGAGATGGCCAGTAACAACGCGCTGCCCACACCATTCAATCCTGATGAGGAGGATTGGGAGTCGTATATCAGTTATTTTCTTATGTTTTTGGAAAGCAACGAACTGCAGGAAATCTCTGACCAAAGGAAGAGGGCTGTCTTCCTTACACTACACACTGCGGGGACCCAACATCTTAAAAATGGGCAAAGGCACTGGCTAAACCCAGAGATGTCAAACAGATGACTTGGCCCGAGACTGAACAAGAATACTCCGAGCACACGATGCACCTGTTGGTTCTCCAACTTGATAAAAAGAACACGAATTCTGTAAGAGAGGACCAGAAGGAAGATGGAAACTGTCAGAGATTTTTGTAGCACCCTGAGACCACATCGGAGGAGCCTGCAAGTTCCAGAACATGGACTGAGACCATGAGGGACCGTGGGTTGAATAGGACCACTACCCTTTAGAGTAAAGCTGCTGAACTAGACCAAAAATAACTGTGGCCGATGGTATTGCGGAGGCAAACCACCGCCAAGCCAGCAAAAGAAGTCCAGCCAGCCACCATGCCCGCCAAAAGACTATGGTGAATTCCAGATCTCCAAACCAAGCCAGAGAGGAAGAAGCAAGAGGGACGGTAAGAAACAGCCACAGCGGGACAGGCCCACTACGAAGATCTCAAATTCCCAGAGCCAATTACCGAGGATGAAAATGAAGATGGTCCATAGACTTCAATTCAGACAAGACAATGGCGGGAAAAGAGAAGAAACCGGGCGCGGAGTTTCAGTTGTTGCAGATGCTATCGGCGGGCAAACCACCCGCGAGCGGAATGCATGTTCCTTGACGCAATCTGTAGGCTTGTTAACAAACAGGGCACATCAAAAGGGTCTGCCAAAATCAAAAAAAAAAGAGCTATAGTCCTAACAGATGCGGCAGCAACCCCCCCCCAGGCATTGAAGAAAGACAAGCCGGAAGCAGATGGGAATTGAAGCAAAAGACACGAGTGACAGAGAGGAAACACCACCCAGACAGTCACCATCGGAAATCCAGGGGCAGGAGAATGGAGGAAAGTCCGGATAGAGGTTGAGCATTGCAAGGGAAAGCCCTGTTGATGATGGAAGTTTGACTCAGGGTCTTTCCTATCTAGTATCCTGGAATACCATCCGGCGCCCTAATTACCGGACATTAAACCAAAAAAAGAATTACAGAACAAAAGACTGATTTTTAAAAGACTACCAGGGGAAAACCGAATTCCGGTAGTAGGCCTTGGCCATTCCTTGTCGATTTAAGAATTCACGCAGAAATCTTGCCTCTTGACCATCATCGACCGTGATCGCCCTAGTCTGCTAGGGATCGAATGGTTTCGCACCCCTGGGAATTGGGATGACCGGGGATAAACCGCATTGCACAGCCAACTGGAGGAGGCCTGCTACAAGAATTCCAAAAGATGGTTTTTCGACGGGACCTAGCAAGTACAAAGGGACCCCAATTGTTTCATTTAGCCTAGACCTTGAAAATAGCCCCCATCTGTTCTAAAGGCCCAGGCACGTGATGTGTCCCATTTGCTTTTAAAACCAAAAATTAGAATGAACAACTAAACAAATTAATAGCTCAAGGGTTGTTAGAGCCAATCGACCATGCCAGGTGGGGAAAACACCCATTTGTGAACTTCCTCGTGAAACCAGGATGAGTCAGTTGTGCATCTGCCGGAGGACTATAAGGCAACCCTAAAACCATGGTGCCTCCAACAAAGCGCAAACCCAGTACCTGTATATGCAACATTTTACTGCCACTCAACTAGGGGGAGGAAAATTTTTTGCCGAAGCTTGATCTCACACAGGCGTAAACCAACAACTGCCAAGTTGACCCCATTACCACATAGAGCACAGACTACTGTGGAACACATAGAAGGCATTCAAGTTAAACCGTCTCCAGTTCGGCATTAGTGTTGCCCCAGGCATGTTTCCAAAAGCTTCATGGGTACCTGTTAAATGGAATCAAGGGAGTCATCCCTTATTTTTACAATGTGTTCCTGCCCAATGAAGCAAACCATAGCAGAACCCCCTACATCAGTGCTAGATTAAAAAAACTACTATGGACATTGGGGCCACCCCGGAACAAGCAAAACATTTCAGAGTACAAAGACCTATAAATGTTCAACAACCGTTTTTATCCAGTATAGCAATACCCTGCCTTTGACGTTCACCTGTGATGCATCGCCTTTTGGGATCGGCGCCATCCTGAGCCACAAGCTAACATTACGGCAGATGGAGGCACTGGTTGCTTTTTTATTCAAAGAACTTTCCAAGTCAGAACGCAAGTACAAGCCAACTCAACAAAGGAGAAGCCCTCGCAATTAATCAACGAGTCAAAAGATTCCATGGAGTACCTCTTACGGTGAAGAACTTTTTCGCATCATTCCACTGATCAAAAAGCACTGTGGGAATCCTGGCAGGTAAACAAGGCCAACTCCAAAACATTCTGTCATAAATTGACGAGCGTGGTTTGAATTCCTCGCTGCCTTCTCCTACATGCTGATTCATCGCCCCGGAAAAGCCATCCACCCATGCCACGCCCGAGCCATTCCCGCTGCCCATCACAGAAGAGGGGTACCCAAGCCTCCAACCATCGTCCACACTTCAACTAGAGGCCTGCCCGAAACCTGCCGCTAACTGCAATGGACGTCGTGAGATCACCACAAAAGACCCTTTAACAGCACACATTATTGAATTGACGGTAGGTAAGGCGTTTGCGCCAGAGGAGAACAAAACTGGGACTTTTAAGCCATTTCGCACCGACAGACCGAACTTGTCTATTAGAAAAGGTGCATATTATTGGGGTGAACAGCGGTGGTGATACAAATAGTCTCCAAGAAGATGTTCCTGTGGCATGTTGCACGAGGAGGCACCCGGGCATAGTCAAAATGAAGGCCTGGCCAAGGTAGTTACATTCGGTTAGGGCCAGGGCTGGAGCAAAAGACAATTGAACGTTGGGTTGGCAACATTTTGCCATACTGTCAAAAATTGAAGGCCTACCCCCCCACCCCCACAGGCACTAGTCAGAGGGAATTGGGAAATTCCCTGGGTACATGGTTCTAGACTACATATTGTCTTTGCTGGGACGACAAAAGGCAACACCTCTTTAATAAGTTGTGGATGCCTACTCGAAACTTATTTAGAAGTCCATCCTCAATGGTTTCCACAACTTACCGGAGACAGTAATGAAACAACTAGACAAATTTTCACTACACATGGACTTCCTGATGTGCTAGTGTCGGATAATTGGGCCCCAGTTACAGCATAGTCATTTGAACAGTATTCTTGCCTAACAGGGTAACCGACATGCTTTAACGGCGCCGCGGCCCATCCGGCTGGCAAAACGGGCAGTGCTGAACGTATGGGTTCGGTACACTAAGGAGGCCTAGATAGAATGGACAAGGGGGACGTACAGACAAAATAAACCGGACTACTAAACTACTTACAGCATATTACCCCTAGCAGCAACAACCAACAAAAAGCCCAGCAGAACTTCCTAATGGGTAGGAAATTGGGATTCTACCTAGACAAACTGCACCCCACTTTACAAACCTGCGGACAAAAAACCACTGACTCCTCCAGCAAATCACCGAACATTGAAATTGGCCGACCTGGTCTAATGCAAAAGGAAACCTCATGGGGACCGTTGTGGCTTCCAGCCATGATCACCCAAATTACAGGCCCCTGGTCTTACGGACTACTTCCTAGACGATGGGAAGAGAATGGAAAGCGGACATTGACCAGCTTCGTTCTCGCAATCTCGAATGCAAAAAAACACACCAGAGCCAAAAATAAATACCGACCAAAAAACAACCCGAGGAAGGGGGGGAAATACAAAGTTAATAAAAAAATGGAGATATGAGCCTCCATAACAAGACAAAACAAAACACTACAAAAAGACTATCAAAACAAATCAAAAGGAGCATTCACAGTTAGATGAACCCCAAATGAGAAATCTGGGAGCAGGAAAACAAAGGCGAGGCCTTCTGGGAAGGAGACAGCCAGGCCAGCTCGACAACCCGGGCAAACCAGGACGAGAGTGGCGGAGCCTTCTTCAACCGGCCCGAGAGATTCAGCGGGAGTGGGCAAGGCTGACTCACCCTTTTTCCAAGAGATTCCAGGGAGAAGGAACAGAGAGACAGCAAATCCCGTCCACACCACTTGGAAGAACCATGCGAGACTGAGCTGTGCAGGTCAACCAGGGACTCGCAAAAGCCGCCCACCGGACCTGCGGGACTAAATTAGATGCGACGTTGCGACAAAACAAGGGGCGCGAGGTGTGTTATGTTTATGGAACTTTGGTAGGCTCCAAGTTCCCTATCTTGATTGCCCGGAAAAGGCCGTTCTCGGATTGGCTATTAGAGAACCAATGCCGATTAGCCTGCCAAACGGCGGGAACAATTAAAGTAGTGTCATTGGCCACAAGCCGTGGGCAAGCCGCTATATAAAGGGCTGCCACGGCTTGAGCTGTTGTTCCGTTACCATTGCTTAGCGAATTTAATAAAAGAGTTTGTTGTTGGAACCCAGTCTCGCATGCTTCTTTCCGGACGGAATAAGTTCCATACCTGTTTTCTCAAAATTACTAATGGAAAAGTTAGTAAGTCTAATGGTTTCCAGATGTATTGACCTACTGTTGCCAATATCCTTAACAATTGCCTATACTGATACAGGGTATCGATAGGCGGATAGGGTATTTCAGGCCTAGCCTGTATTGCCTGTAGGATTATTATGAAAAGGTTTCTGTACATGAAAAGAAACTTTCCTTCAAATAATTAAGAGTGATCTAAGATTAAGGTGGAAGGACATCCTTCTCTCTTCATGCTAACTTTGACACTCAGATATCTGCTAATAAAATGATATATATCTGTTTATTTCTCTACCACCCCATTTATTTCCAGATATGGTGTAGGAAGCCCATGTCAAGTGCACAAACTTGCTTAAATAATTGAAAGTCCAAGAGGTATCTTGCTATATTGAAGCAAGTGTGTTTATACAGCTACGAATAAGAACAGTTGAACATAGTTTCCCTCCTATTATTTAGCAACTAGTGACAGCTTGTTTATAAGGGCAATTCTGATCCCCTCACTGTGAACAAGTTACATATGGAGTTTCAATAGCACACTTTTTTCCTCTTTTCATTAAAATATTGTTACACATATAATATTTCAAGTCCTTATGTAGTTTATCACCTTTGGTGAAGTGGAAATGCTTTGGCAAAATGGAAATACATTTGGAAAGTAACCTAAAGATCCATTTGTACTTATTGAAAGGCACTAGTGTACTGCTCTGTGCCTTATTAAGCCAGACTCTCCATATGACAATCATTTTGCCACCATCTGGGGAAATGAGAGCCATGTGCCTAAGATCAGAAACAAGTCCAGCTTTGGAGTCTTCAGAGACAAGTGTAAATAGATCCCTTGACCAAATTAAGCAACATGGGAAAAAAGTCACACCAATTGTTTAAATGTCAAGGTTCTTCTTTCTTTCCCTTTTTTTTACTGCATAATAGTACAGTATCTTTGGCACCACTGAAGTTTGCAAAGAATGACAGATTTGCACAGCATGTGTAAGTATTCCCTGCCCCTCCCTCCCTGTTTTTATATAGTGGACAGAACTATGACACATGCAGAGGAAGGAGAAGTGCATGCTGTTTATGAAATAATACATTGCTGGAGAAAATATTTATAAACTCCTTAAGAGACAAAGAGCAAAGAGCCCATCTCCTCCCAGTGAAAATTATGTGACACTTCATCAGTATTTAATGCTATCATTGCTAGATCTTAGCATAAAGAATTTAGCAGCCATTTATCATAACATGCAGCACTACTCATTTGCTGATGTACTTGCTTAGGGTATGTTGGCACTTTAGTTTTGACAGAAGCCACAGGTCTAATTTTAAATGCTTAATGAAAGGAAAACCCAGAGAGGGCTTGGGGGAAGAGGATGAAATTTGGTTGAAGGGAGAGGGAGGGAGCTGAATTTTTAAATGGTTATAGGACTTCGATGCTTACATCTTGAATTGGTTGTGGGAGGTCTTTCTCCCCCCTTCCCCTTGTAAAATACATGTTCCCAGAAGCCCTTGCTTGGTTTCTGCACCAGATGTAGGTGCTCCCTTGTACTGTCAGCCAAGAATGATTAATGAGGATTTGCCCCTACTGAAAGCAGCCTTTGGAGCATTGTTCAGGGCATCTGTGGAACTGTCGAGGGAGACAAGGACACCAAGTGAACAACCAATTATTTGGCCATCACTAAGGCAGCATAAAAAAGACATCAAATTGGACAGAAGAGCTAAGCTTTTGCTTGGTGATTATTTTTTGAGGTGTTAATAGTGGTAGAATTTTTATTTTTTAAAAAAAAAATATATATAAGCTTTTCGTTTTAAGAAAAGAAAAATATATATTGCAAATCGACCATACTGGGTTTTGGGGAATAGTTGTCTGCAATTTTTTAGAGCTCACAAGTGTTTTGTGATATACTGGAAAGAGGAGGTAAGGTAAACATCATGCAGGTAAAATGCATAATGCTGAAGAGATATTTGAGGTGGGGTAGGGCTGGAGTAGTGGGGTTTTTTCTCATGCTGAAGATTGGTTAGCAAGAAATAGAAATTTGGAAAACTCATGCAGGCAAGATATTTAATTGCTGGCTGTCCACATTAATAGTATTGGGAATATTGTAATATTGCATTTTTTTAACAAAAAATGTTCATAAGAATTCTTCACACAGCAAGGAAGTAGTGAAATCTTGCCAAATAGGCTTTCTTCATTTGATCAAGTTTAAAAGAATTAAACTTAAGATTTCTTTTTATTACACAAATGAACTGGTGCTATTTAAAATACAGTGGAATCTCATATATGCTAAATGATGACTAGAATATCCGTTAAATAATCAGCAGTATTCTGCATTTATCATGTCCACTTTCTCTTATCAAGTTTTGCTGATAGGCAGCTTCAAAGGATTAGACTGCAGTCGAAAAGGATAACATGGTGTTCAACTTCAAAGAAAATCATGCTCTCCAAGCATAAAGCATGTTTAACTCCTTTAACATCTTATGAAGGTTTTTTTGCAGCACAGTGGTTCTTATGGTTAGGACCCTGGGTTGGAGGTGAGCAAGGCCATGTTGAAGACCTGAGTGTTGCCATGGGACAGGGTGACCTCCAGTTGGGGACATGAAAGGATCTCTCTGTCATGTCACTAGGCATCCCCTTGCCAAAGGTGATGTCACCAGCTAATATTTTCCAACCAGAAATGGTGCTTCTGATATGAGTGCAATGCGATGAACATTTCTTGTATATTGGCCAACATTTATGTCCTTTGGGGAATTGTTGTTTGTTTTGGAATATTCTTAAACACATGCAATATTCTTAAACACAAAGGAACCACAGTAACACTAAATAGCTATAGAACTCATAAATGTTTTGTGGATTGAGACCACAATTAGCTTTGTTCAGATGACATTACTGTCTTAATCATTTATTCCACTTGTCAGCTTCTCTACTCATGCTCCAATGGTGCAGCAGTACACAGTTACAAGCACACAGTTGTTGTGTGTACAACTGTGTACAAACAGTACACAGGTTGTTCAGAGGCCATTTTTCAATCTCTCAGTTTAATTATAATTGAGATTGACACCATTGTGAATATTGTTGTAGAATAGGTGGTATTTCCATTCTCACCCTTTCCTGCCTTACTCCCACCCTTCTTTTGTACCAAAAGCAGAGGAGGAAAAATTAAAGAAGCCCAAATTAGAGAATTTAGAAAAGTCCTATTTTCTCAGGGCCTCTTTAGGATTGTGTCTGTCTTAGAAACAGAAAAGGCCAATAGTTCATATGACATGTTGACTGAAGGGAGGACGATTAACCCTCTGATGTTTCTTATTTGACACTGGAGTTCACATGGCACGCTAGCCCGTCTTCCTCCTAAGAGGGTTATGTGTGAACAGAGCCAAGGACTTATAAATGCCAGATAATTTGAGGTTTGGATAAATTATTCTCAGAGTAAGGACATTTTATCCATACCAGTTATATGTGACTATTTCACTGCATATGTTTAGAAATCAGCAACTGGTGAAGTCTGGATCAAATCTATTCCTCCTCAAGAGATGACAACTGACTTTATAGTTGCTAACTTGGAAATAAATATGATTCCTTAAAAATATTATTCATTAGATTGATTTTATTTACTTTTTTAAAAAATATTCTCAATGTGATTAATATTAATTAAAATAAAATAAAATAAATGTAAACTAATTTAAATAAATCTAACAGAATGACATCAAGAAAAAAAAGTCAGATAAAATAAATTATATATTTGAATTAAACTTGGTGTCAAACATTTAACAGGATCTGTTGGGACAATACTCCACAACCAAGGAGGCATCCTTTAAAAAACCCTTCACCTCTTTTCATTGCCAGCGCTTCTCAGTTGCTAGTGGATATATCCATACTTGGGCCTCTGATATAGTATATAATAAAAATTACTGTGATTTCTTAAAAGATGTCCATTAGATCTTTCCTTAGACAGAGTTGGTATATGTGTGTGTGTATTGCAAAGCCATACTTTGATTAAACATGCCTTGCAAAATAAATGATCCTTTGGATGAGCCCATACAAAGGTAAACTAATCAAAACATCTGTCTTCAGACAACTTACTTAGCCACGAAAAGGCAACTATACTGCAGTTTAACATGTTATGTGAATTCATAACTAATATAGTAGTAGTAGTACTTTGAACCTGAACAATCTGTATAATGTGTAATAAAAATATATGCTTATGGTAGCATGTGCACTTAAAATCTAATTTGTTAAATTTCCATTTAGAAATTTACTAGTTTTTGCTAAGTGGCTGTGTTTAGTTTCTTCCTGAGCACCAGTTTCTTCACAGAAGTGATATAAATGGATTGCCCTTTTGACTGCAAGTCCCTTATCCGGTCTTCTCTTCATCCTTCTCTGTCACCTTAATATTCTGCTTATCTTAAAATCTCTCCTCCCTTTCTAATATTTCCCTCTGGATTTTCCTCCTCTTCTGTGACTTATCCAACATTACAGAAATCCTATGGTTCTGTTTTTCCCCCTCTCTCCTCCCTTCCCCCTTTATTGATTGTTCCGTATCTCATTTCTTCTTTATTCGCATATTTATCTTTTTCACTCACTGCTATGCCAGCTGTTCCAGTTTCCTTTGACAATCGAATGGACAACACACAAACACCCTGTTTTTTCCCCTCAAGAGATTTATTAATTATAATGTGATTAAATTCGAGGAGGTTACTGCATGATGTTATATATTGCTTTCAAATATTTGAATGGATGCTTACCACACAGATCATGGGCATGCCTTCTCTTCTTTTTCAGGAAGTAATGTGTAAATATTTGTATCACAAAAGGAATGATGAAAAAAAAGATTTTTGGAGTTGTACTGTTTGGGGTACCAACATTAACTATTGGTAAATGGGAAGTGGTAAGACTGTGACTATAAAGACCATGCCTTAGAAGAAACTGCTTATCTGGACCCCATTCAGTCTGGTTCCAAGCTCAGATATAATATTGAGACAGCATTGGTGGTGCTTATTAATAATATTTGGTAGAACTGGGGAAGAGATAGCACATCCATGTTATGGATGCTCACTAGTGCTCCAAATCACATTTTGTCTTCTGTGTTTTGAATTGGGTATGTCTACACTAATGAAAAGAAGGACATGATAGCATTGTTCCAATATCTCAGGGGTTGCCACAAAGAAGAGGGAGTCAGGCTATTCTCCAAAGCACCTGAGGGCAGGACAAGAAGCAATGGGTGGAAACTAATCAAGGAGANTTCTCCAAAGCACCTGAGGGCAGGACAAGAAGCAATGGGTGGAAACTAATCAAGGAGAAAAGCAACCTAGAACTAAGCAGAAGTTTCCTGGCAGTGAGAACAATTAATCAGTGGAACAACTTGCCTCCAGAGGTTGTGAATGCTCCAACACTGGAAGTTTTTAAGAAGATATTGGATAACCATTTGTCTGAAATGGTATAGGATTTCTTTCCCGAGGAAGGGGTAGGACCAGAAGACCTTCTGTTATTCTGTGTATAGCCTAGAGTCCAGTTTTAGAAGCAGAATATTCACAATGTCCAAAAATTAGTAATTATGTATAGACCAGAATAAACACATTTTGTATTATGTATATAACAAATGAAGTTCTGATTCTTTTAGTATAATATTCATCTATTTTCATTCATGTCTTGCATAACATTCAATTGAGAAAGATCATAGGAGAAGTAAATGGTGCAGACATCTGCTTGGAATAATTGAGAAATGGCTATGCAAAGGCAAAAAAAGAGAGAATGGGAAGAATGCAGGTATTTTCTTTTAAGGAAATATTTCTATCCATAAAGTTTTCTTTTTAATGCAAGTTTAATACAAGAACTTTCTATTTTATATGCATCTTCAAAAGAATATTCTTTCTTTTTCAGATTAATCTCTCAGAAGATTTTTCTGAGCAAACCAGACACCAGCACATTCTGGCCTAATCATAGAAAATCCATAGTATTTTTTATTTATTATCCTTTGATACGTCAAATCAATGTACTCTCTTGGCTAAAATATCTAGTTGTTACAGAGAATGGAAGTAAAATCTTTTATCCATTTTTTCCCAGGCTGAACTGGGCATTCCTCTTCCTGCAAATCTCTGAGGAAAATACCTCACCATATTACAAGGAGGCTCAACCCTACTCTTGAACGAGCTAGGCAGTTTAAAGCCCATTAACTTCTTCAGAGCCAGCTAGCTAAGAGAAGTTCAAAGGGTGACAGTCATGTGGTGCAAGATAAGAGAAAGAGAGCAGAGGCCATATGGATTCTTTGAAGGAGTGTAGATATGTTCAAAAAGAATCTAATATTAAGGGAATTTTCTGTGTATAGAATTGTATACAATGGTCTATGATCTCTGAGAAGTTTTGGTTCCTAGGGAAGACTATTTCTCAGTGATGTATAGAAAGATAAAATAACTCATTCTGGATTCTGCAGAGTGAAAAAAGATTCTCTCTCTGTTTGAAATGGTAAAAAAGTGGGCCTGGAAGGAGGAGTTCAGCTGCCATATGCAAAAACCATATATATATATATGTATATATTTTAGGCAAATGAAGGTCCATCGCATGTGCAATTCTTTGCACTTTCTTCTTTTGCATTTCTTGAGTTGTTTTCTTTGCACTTTAAAAAAAAAAAAAAAACCAGGAATAAAGCCTTTTGAAAAGGAATCCTAGATTTGAAAGTGCTGTTCGCTTTTCCTGCCTGACGTGTTTCTCTCACAGCAATATAGAGTACGGGTAGCCCTCAACTTATGACCACAACTGACCCCAAAATTTCTGCTGTTAAGCAAAACATTTGTTCAGTGAATTGTGTTCCATTTTATGACCTTTCTTGCCCCAGCTGTCCCAGAGAATCACTGCAGTTGATAGGGAAGTCAGATTCACTTAAAACCGTGTTACTCATTTTACAATTAGTTCTAAGAAGGTCGCAAAAGTTGATCATATGTATGAGCCTGGGACACTGGAACCATCATAAATATGAATCAGTTGCTCAAGAATCTGAATTTTGATCACTTGACCATGGAGATAGCGAAATGGTCATAGGTGTGAAAAATGGTCATAAGTCACTTTTTAAAGGCCACTCTAACTTTGAATGGTCACTAAATGAACTATTGTAAGTCAAGGACTACCTCTGTATCATGTGAACCTGCACTGAGAGCTAAAGAAGTATATAGGCTGACACCAGTGCATCACAGCATAACAGACCCAGCTGATGTCTGTTATGGATTTCTATTGGCCATTATAATGCAAATGAATAATTACTCCTGGCACTTAGCAACAACCACGCTTTTCATGGATTATGGGTTTGTACTTATTGTAGCTTGCCACAGACCTATGGTGATTAAAGTAATACTCTGGGATAGGGGAGACCAAATATAAAAATTTTATTCAACCATAAAATCATTATTTTATGGAAAAGTCATTTTATTTCATCCCACGTTGTCTCACTGGGCTGAGGGGACAAAATGAGAAGATGCCCCAAAAGACAGATGGTTGTGTTTGTTGTTTATTATCACAGGATAATATAGTACAGAAAAAAGAGTGATGCTGCCGAATAGGAGTATAATTTAATATGTGGTCTATCTTAGGAACATCTTCTTTATATTCCAATACTAATGTTATGATTGATTTACTGAGATCTACATTGTTCTCTCGGTCCCTCTTCGGTAACCCACAATCAAAAGAGATTTGGTTGGTGGCAACATGAGACAGGAATCTTTCAATAGTAGTACCTTAATTAAGGAATTCACTTTCACTCCTGGTGGGCATTTAAGCAACCACTGGGACTCACAGTACTATGTCTGGCTTGATTTTTTAAAACAAAATATTGACCATTTTGATTTAACTCCTTCGATGTTAATGCTGTTGACTGGGTTTTCGAGTGTTGGTACAGATACCTTTATAAACATTAATTACAAAAGAATATCCCAAAGCTGCTAATACAGTAACAGAAAAGCAAAGCTAGCAAACAGTATGTTAGATAACAACATTGAAGCACATCAGCAGATGTAAACATCTAAAAATCTTAAAATTGTTCTAAAAATGACAGAAGAAAAAGGCATTGAATAGGTTCATGATATTCATAATGTAGATGCACAGAGAGCTTCTCTAGGGAGGATTTTCCAGGGTGGGATTCAAATTTTTTAACAACCAGTTCTGTGGGGCATGGCTAGGTGGGCGTGGCTAGGTGGGTGTGGCCGTGTGACTGGGTCGGTGTGGCTTCTTGTTCTTTTTTGCAGCATCTCCTCTCCCATTTTTTTTTGCCTCCTGGGCCTCAGGGAGGCATTTTTGCTCCCTTCCCTGGGGCCCAGGAAGGCAAAAAAAATGGAGCGTAGGGGGGGACAGCACCCCGCACCCTCTGCCCCCCCCCAACATGCCTCTTTTTGCCTCCTGGACCTCCTGAGTGAAGCAGTAAGACAACAAAGGGGATCTAGGCACAGCTGATAACCGGAATAGCTGAGCATCAGGAGGGGGAAAAAAGAAATACCTTAAGGAATGACTGGGTGGGGGAGAACTCAGTCAGAGATATCGCACATGCCTGATAAAGACTGACTAGGCAGAGAGGGGCCAGCCAGGGACACAATTTACCAGTTCTCTGAACTGCACAGAAACCGTCCGAACCAGTAGAATCCCACTCCTGGGACTTTCTGCAGATGAGCATTATTATTATTTAGCATTATTTGTCAGCCTTATTTGAACAGAGAAACTACCTAAAATATAGGAGGAGATGTTCTTTCAAGGAACTTGTTTCCAATTTGATTCTGAACCAAAATGGATTCCAACAAAAGTTGTACTGGTATTTTTTTTTTACTGCATCCGATAAACAGACTATCAGAGCAAATAATCATTTCTTCTTCCTAGTTAGTTGCTTTGGACCAAGTGAAAATTTCAAATCACATTAAAAAGGAAACCCAATGTTTACAGTGATCCACACAATAAAATACCAGAACACGGGCATTTTTATCCATAAATAATGTTACATTCTAGTGAATGAAAGATGCTCTGGTTCAACCCCCCTCCTCCGAAAACAATCTTTACCTTTATTGACAATTATGGATCACAGATCCCAAGGCCACTTCCTACAAAAAAGAATATATAAAATCACTGTCACTCCCACTGATTTTATGCTTGCCTGTGGTGATTTTTTTCTCTCTCTAAGGAAATATTTCTGAAATGATGACATACTATCCTAATTTGCAACACTCCTTGTCACCTTCCCATAAGTCAATGGGGAAGTCTGGAAAGCTTGCAGGGAGAAGGTCAATGTGGATTATGTGTCTGTGACTGATAGTGGGAGCCCAATGGCAGATTTAGATTAGCAACTTCCTTCCTGGAAGCTTACCCAGAGAAAGTTGAACCTTGCAGGGAATGTCACAAGTTTCTAGGGAAGTCTTCCCAATCTGCATACTCTCCATCAGTCCCTTTGCACTCATGCTGTGCCAATTAGACAACCAACCTGTCACAGGTTTTCTAATTATTATTACTGCTTGCCTTCTCTGAGTCTTTATTTATTATCTTACCCAAACATTAATTCAGAGCAGTAACTGTGATACTTTTATTCATCTAAAAAGAAAAATTGAGTTGGGGTATCATCTGTGTATTAATGGTGCCTCTGGAAAATCTTCCTACATGTTTTATGTAGAAGTTGAAAAATTGAATAGGAAAAATAAAATCTTGAGAAGTTGCTGAACAAAGTCAAATTCTTTTGACATCACCCAGAATCATTATAATATAGTGCTATCAGATGCTGCCTAAGTCAGATTCCCAGTAGTGCAGAAAGAGGTATCAATACATATTTTGGAGGCTGAATTTAATTCTATGTTCCTTTTCTTTCAGAGGTTGCCAAATCCCATGTCCATCCTGAAGAGAAAAGTTATGCATAAGCACATACCTAGCACAGTTGTCCTACAAAAACATATTTTGCTATGAACAAAATGAAATAATCTGGCTTGCTACAGTTCAGACTTGAAAGCTAAAAAAATCTAAAATCCATACCAGCTGAGCCAGCAAGCATTGCTCTCGTGCTGTATATATCTATACAGATACAAATACACACACATTCAAACCCTTGCTTCGGTGATGGTAAATAGCATTGTGTGAGGTCAAGAAAGTTAATGTCTCCATGGCCATTTAAATAATGGATGCTTTGCTTAGCACAATCAGCACCATGATACCAACTCAGCCAGCCAGTGAGTTCAGAAACAGCCCTGCCTGCTTCTGAATCAGCAAATCTACAGCCAGTGTATTTACCAGTGATTAGCTCATGAAATAATATTTTGAAGCCCTTTCCAACAAGAGAGGCATTGCTATATTTTCCTGTCCATTTTTCTTCTTAATCCTCCACATTACATGAAGTAATTACATAGTTCTGGCACTCATTCCCATAGAATTTTGGTTTTGATTCAAGGATTGAATGATTGATTGATTGATTGACTGATTATGTGCCATCCCAAAATGATTTGACTTTTACTGACCACATTTTCTCCAAGAGGATCCGCCCCTGAAATGGTCCTTCAGATCTTTCAACAATAATTCCAGTTTTACCTAGTACCAAAGGAAAACTTGTTAAAAAAAACATTCTCAACAATGATGTGACTTATAACAGTACCTGACACAGAACAGGACTATCTTCTGGAGACTTCTGCTGGATCAGTAAGGTAGAGGTGAAGAATGAAGAAGCAATAACGTATTGATTTTTCTTCCTGCAATTTTATTTTTTCATCTTGAAATTTGGAAAAAAAATATTAGTGAGGAAAGAAACAGAGAGTTTCTCTGCTCCTTTATCTTTTGACTTCTTCCTTCAGTGTCTTTAATACTCACTGAGTCTGACTTAACAACATTTCAGGTCTGTGTAGAACTCAAACTACTATTTGAAGAAAAGAATTTAAGGAACAAAAATATTAATAAGATGCTTGTCTTGTGTGCATAGTACTGATTAAGCGAGGCATTTTGCAGCCTTTATTATCACTCCTTTTTCCATGATAATGGCAAATCTGGGGGATATCCTTTGAAATATAAGCATAGACTCTAGCTCAATATTGAGATTGTTGGAAAGGAGTATTGTTTCCCTGTCATTTTCATACTGAACCTTACACAGTCTTCTGTATACTTCTGTTCAACCTTATATAGTCTTCTGTATACAATGTGCTAATATACAATACCAGAGCCATGGTGGCACAGTGGTTAGAATGCAGTATTGCAGTTTAATTCTGCTGACTGCCAGGGAGTTTGATCCTGACTGGCTCAAGATTGACTCAGTCTTCCATCCTTCCGAGGTCAGGTAAAAGGAGGACCCAAATTGTTGGGGAAATATGCTGACTCTGCAAACCGCTTAGAGAAGGCTGTAAAGCACTGTGAAGTGAAATATAAGTCTAAGTGCTATTGCTATTTCATGGTGGTTGTTTTTTATTAAAAGAATAAGATAGAGATAAAAATAGTACCTTGGCATAAATTTGTTGATAGTTTTATGTCACCGAACCGAAACGGAAATGTGCTATAGGCATACATACAAATGTATAGAATTTTAACCATTTGGGATTATGGGCTACTGAGTAATTACCCTTAGCAAGCAGAAATTTTACACAAAGGTGGTTGAAGAGTAGAACTGATACTTGATTTTAGCTACCTCTGTTGTGAATTGTCAATTGAAAGCTTTCTCAAACCTGTGTCAATCTGCCTTATTCTCTAGTGTGATAGTCAGCTCTTCCATGTCATTTAAAATGATAAAATAACATCTGATTCATCTGCATAATATGGTTACAAAATGGTCAAAGCTAGAATTAAATGTAAGTTCTGGGGATAAAGACAAGCATGTTAAAGAACCTTTAAAAAAAAACATGTACCTCAAAGCTAGGCATAATGCTGAGAATTGTGGTACTTGAGGTTTATTCTAAAGTTAAATGTGCATGGTACTGTAATCCCACTACCATTTAGATACTGAGGTTTAGGGTAACATTGGAAATTTTCCCTGGTTGCTGTGTAAACAGTGCTATGATTTGTGAACATCATACATGATGCTAAGCCATTGTGTGTTTTGTT
>BHFT01063890.1:45000-80245 GCA_004320025.1 Laticauda laticaudata
ATTAGCCAATCAGAACCTGACTTACCATTACCTTCACATCTCATTGGTTGCTGTCCCTCTCAACTTAGTTGAAAGTGCCATCTTCTGTTCCTTTAACTCTTCTCATCATCTCTGCAGCTCAGGCACAAGGAAAAAAAACATAAAATAAATATAGAGATCAGTAGAGAAAAAAAAGATTTTGAAGAGAATCGATCATTTATCCACATTCAGACTAGAATATAGTACATCTTCATGATTTTATTTGCAACAGATATTTTAATAGCTTCCTTTATAGTAAATGTAGCTTATACATTTACTTGATGTAAGCTTGATTCAGCTTACAGCAGTGTCATATAGTTAATGAAAACTTACTGTCCATGGAACATCTGAAAACATTAATATTTATGGGCTTACTACACTGTCAAATCTTCCCCCTTAGATGAATGGACAGACAACTTTTTGGGATGAAAGAAGCAGACATTATCCTGAGCTGATTCCCCCATTTTCTCTGGAGTCAAGCCAAGGTACATTTTTCTGCTCCCCTTCTGAAGATCTCTTTTCCTTGGAACATTCCTTGAATTGTCTCTGTCCATTTGGGATTGGATGTTGCAAGTTTAACATAACAATGTTAAATTGTTGCAAGTTAACCTCAGCAATTCATTGTCTACTTGGTAGATGGAATGCCCCTTCAACTAAGCCAATGGACCTCAAACTTTCAAATAGATTCAATAGCAACAATTGGATCTGAAATAGCAACATGGCGAAGATTTTTCACATAGCATAGAAAAGATTACCAATTCTAAATCTGCCAATTGTTTTTTAATTATCTTTTTTCTTTTCCTCAGTTTTCTTTTTGTTTATTTTTATTGTGGGCTTTTTACTTTATTTTTTTTAAAAGTGTCCTGGGCATCACCACATTTTCCCAGTCATTGGATGTACAAAAACTATAACCCCGGTTCATGTTGGCTAAGGAGCTGGATATACATGCACTTTGATACAGAGACAATATTGTGTTGACCGGTATGAGCCCAAAGGACCTTCAGCAAATGGTAGATTGATTATATGATGCCACCAGCAGCATGGATCTGAAAATTAATGTATCAAGGATCAATGTAGTTGTGTTTGTGATGGAATGTGATGGAATGTCTAGCAGACCTTGGGAACACAAAAGAGACAAGCAAGATAGTTAAAGGAGGAAACAGGCCATTAATAGGAAAGATTCTTGAGTCCAGAGGAGAGGGGAAAGTGTGAGAAAGAGATCTAGAATAACTCCATCTTAATTACAGAGATGGAAGAATTATTTTGTCTGGCTTTCAAGACTCTGTTAATTACCTTACTAGAAAAAAAAGTTCTTTCCAGATCTTTAACAGTCCTTGTTTCTGAGCCTATCAGCCTCAGAGGGTTTGACAATTTGAAAAGTTTGAGAGAATAATTGCACAGTAAAAAAAATGCAAGTAGACAATATCTTGCCAGAATTTTTACTGAAGATAAAAACATGGATTGAAAAATTTAACTCATGCAAATGTTTGTAGAAAGTTAATGAACATTATGTAATCTGTTGCAAGGAATTCACGTTGTCAAAAGAAGTGATGACAGAGCATAAATGAACATGCTTTGTAATATAGCATTGTGTAATACATGTACAGAAGATTTGTACCTGTGTATTAGAAGAACCAAATTAAATGCATCAGGAAGGAAATACTTGAGAAGTATTTTTTGGAAAACATGAAAAGATAGAGTTAAGAATGAATGGATGCTGAAGAAATGTGGATTGAATATAAATATGTTGATTGATACAAAAGAACTGTACCAAAATAGCTTGTCATATGGAGAAAATAAATGAGGATCAAATTGCAAAATGAATATATGAAGGAGTTAATGTTTAAAGAGAAAGAGGTAGTTTAAGAGAATTAAGCAGTTAATTACTTACAATTAACTAGAATTAAGGACAAATTTCCTGTCAGTGAGAACAATTAATCAGTGAAGTGGCTTGCCTCCAGATATTGTGGGACTGGAACATTCAATATCACTGGAAGATTTTAAGAAGAGATTGGACAGACATTTGTCCAGAATAGTATAGGGTCTCCTGCTTGAGTTGATTAGAAGACCTCCAAACTCCCTTCCAACTCTATTATTCTATAATTTTGTAATTATCATACATTAAAGGATCTCAGTGAGAACAGGATTTCATTAAGCACCAGAATTAAAACAATTTTGGTGCTCGTCATCAATAGGACATCACAACCTAAAAGGTCCTCCCTAGCATAATATCATATCTATACTTGAAAAGGAAGTTTTAGCAAATCTCTACTTTGGGCAAGAGAACACAGGAAGGTATCTTCCCTAAAATGCTAATGTTCTCTGCAAATGTTTTAATTGAGCAGATAAAACTATTAATATTTGGAAAGGGAATATCATACTTTCTTTTCCTTAGCAGTTTCTATGAAATATCATTACACTTTGAAATGTAATAATAAATTCACCTTCAATAATGGCAGGAAATATGTAGTTTTACCCTTAAATGCTGAACAAGATAAGAAAAACTGCTGGGTATCATATCAAGCATATTGGCTTTTTCTTATCTAAGGGAATTGATATCTCCAAATAAATTCATTTTTAAAAATCTATCCAAAAATGCAGGGGCATTTCAGAGATAATAAACAAAAGAAAGAAAGAAAAAGAAAGAAAGAAAGAAAGAAAGAAAGAAAGAAAGAAAGAAAGAAAATTTGAGATTCAAAATATATTTGAGTTTTCCATCTCAAACACGTTTGCAAATAACTGATTGACATTTGTATCACAAAGAGCTGTGGTATCCCCTGAAGAGAACCAAAGTTAAAACCAACGCATTATGCAGTATTTTAAACATTCTCAGGAAAGCTTTGGTAATTGAGTTTCACTTTTTGTGGTGATATTTCTAACTTTTTAATTACTACAAAGTAACAGCTGTCACTACTAAACCAGATGTGCTACTACTGCCTTGTCAGAGAATTGTGTACAATATATTTTAAAGTTAAATGGCCATAGAAAAAGTAAGGGCTCTTGCTATGGTGCTGAATAAATTAATAAGGTTAATAAGGTATGGGCAAAAACATTACATTTTAACTTTATTAAACGTATTCTCTACTGTTTTCAACTTGAGTAGCTGAAAAAGAAAAAGAGCAAGACATAGATGGGCAGCTATATAAATGTTTTAAACAAACAAATAAACAAGTTTTGAGGAAGTTGAATCTCCTCAGCACTTTAAAATGTTACATTGTTCTGGTTTACACATGGTTGTTGTGGTTCACTTAATCATAACTTGCTGAATAAGCCACAATAGTCTGACTTTATACATTGAGCTATGCCATAAAATATGTGAGAAACCAGAGTGGCTGGGTTCACATAACACTGTAAATCAAAATCAAACAAGTCTCCCTGTGCCTCAGTGCACCATGAATGGATGACACACACAGTCTGGAAAATGAGTTGTGTTCTTTCTGGCAATTTTTTATTTAGAATGAATTTTGTGAGGTATATTTGTCAGTGAGTGGAAGTATACTTCATTTAGATCCCTGAAGCATTTGTGAACAGTAAACTACAAATAATCCAAAGTTTTTAAAATGAGAATATTTAGATAACCAGTTTCACAGGGAAAGGTCAAACTTCCTTTTGCAAAAAAAAAAAAAAGTTGATTTGGGTTAAAACATGTCTAAAAAACAGTTACTCTACAAATATGNTGCAAAAAAAAAAAAAAGTTGATTTGGGTTAAAACATGTCTAAAAAACAGTTACTCTACAAATATGCATATCTAGAGCTGTTATAATTTTTGGGTCTTTTCTCAGAACCTCTATTAATATTCAACTATGTTTACAGAATCATCAGTTTATTAAACATTTCATTTCCCCCATAGGTACCTGATACATGTTGTAATATCCTATGAATAATGAATATTTCGAACCTCATGATGCACATGTCATTATTTGAGTCTGTTGCAGTTCGTTATGGACACCACTGAATACCACCAAAATAATTCTGAATATTTAGATCATCTGCATTAAAAATTTCAGACAGAAGTTATAAAGACCACAGTCTGAAGAAGAAAAAGATACATGTCATGCACAAGTACACAAGAGAGTTAAAATCGTTTGCAATAGTTCTTTGTGCTATGACTTCTACGTTGAGGAAATAACAAATTGACTGATTTGGTACACAAATTGATATGGTTAGATTGATTTTATGTTGTAGGTGGACTATACTTTTGAAGTTGTAATGTTTTTATTTTCAGGAATAAATTGCATTTCTGGGCATGTGTGATATGCACCAATTTAGAATTATTTGAGTTCTTCATATTGTTAAGTGTGCTTCAGTTTGAAAGAGTGAGAGGCTTTCCTACAAATGCCAGGTAAATTGGTCTGTAAGTCCAGAAGCCCTGATTACCTCAGAATTGAAATGGTTGAAGTGTTCTAATAATTTCCCATTCTCTATGATTCATGTGTTTAGAACCACAATCATTTCTAAACTGAAGGGTTCTCATTATTTTGAAGTTTCATGTGCTAAATAAATGATTCGGCTATGTTATTTTCTATCATTTTTATATTTTTAGTTTTATTTCTTTGTTTTTAATGTGGGGACAAATCTTATAGCTTTTCTGACATGTTTTGGAAGGTTACATACAGAATTCAGCATTCACTATTTAAATCAGAAAATGAATCAAATTTCTTGGAATGTTGTGTTGAGGCTACCTTTTCAGACACAGGGAAAAGAAAGGTTGTTGTTCAACCTTCCTCGAAAAATGGAGGAATAAGAAACAAGGAGTAATGTGCAGGCATGGCCCAAGAACTGAATATTTTGGCAATGAATGAAGGGAGAAAGTACAGATACAGTTAATCCCTGTTAAAAGTTTTATTTTTTAATCAAATAAGGGTTTTTTTACAAAGTAAAAAATAATTGCAGATTTAAGGAAAAACAAAGTAAAATAAGAGTGCTAAGTAGAAAAGAAGTGAAAGGAAAAGATCAAAGAAAAAAGATACAAACAAATGGTTTCATATCTCTTTTTACAACAGTTACAAATAGATTTATAAGTTATCCTCTTTCTTTAAGGTTACATTCTGGTTCCCTTTTCACATTCTAATCCCTAAACTCATAAGTCACAAGTTCCTTTTTCCATTTTCAGCAGTCCATAAAGGATTTCTAATCATTGACAAATATAGTTATTGTCTTTTCCCTCATGAAACAAGTAAATTTTGCCATCTCTGACACTGAAAAATATGTTGAAAAATATTTCAGCAAGCTTATTTGTGTTTCCTTTCTGTTTTGTTTTTGCTCTAACACAATCGTTATTGTAAACATTCCTTTGAAGATGAACATTTTTAACAAGAAATGTTGATTTATTTTATTTATGTTGTAGATTTATTTTTCATATAGTTATATTTATTATTTTTAATTTCTTTGGGAGGGAGGGAGGAAAAAGGAATGGAGGAAAGAAAGAAGGGGACGGTAGAAAGGGAGGATAGAAGGAAGGAAGATTTCTGATACTCCCTGGCAGATTCCCTCAAGGAAACTCAGTGTGGAAGCCAGCTGGAAATCAGAAGTCATGGGCCAATGCATGCAAATGCATGGTGCTTTTGGGAGTGTATGGCTTAAACTTCTTAGCTTTCTACTCATAAGCTTATCTAGATCCTTACCCAGCAAATCTCCCCAACACAATATAAAATTTATGCCAGGGAGATATCCTAAAATATAATAATCTCCATTGGATGTTGCCATCCAAATTAAATCTGGCTGGACCCGACATATGCCAAATATTAGTGCCATTTAGTAATGTTGGTAAGATATACATGTACAAAATGCAAGTCATTTGCAGAAAATTGTCTATGCTTATTTTTAATGGCAATTAGTTTGCTTTTGCTCTTTGTACCTGCTTAAAACAATAGGATGAAAATTTCAGTTCAAATGGACTTTTGCCAGTCTCTCTGCTCATACTAATGGGGAATATCACAGGACCTTAAATTATCATGCATATTGTTAGATATGCAAATATCTAAATTTACACCTTTTCAGTCTCCCTTAGATTCAGGAACATACAGTAAATGCAACAAGAGGCTAGTGGCCATGCAAATTCATATCTGTGGTTTGAATTGCATTTGTCATTCTTGAAGCTAGTTTGTAAAAGACCACTGAATTAAACCATATTTCTTTAGATTGGCTCCTATGGAAGTAATTTCAAAATGAGCAGTGACACCATATGTTATTAATCATAACTGT
The DNA here is from genome assembly GCA_004320025.1 of Laticauda laticaudata. Classification (NCBI taxonomy): domain Eukaryota; kingdom Metazoa; phylum Chordata; class Lepidosauria; order Squamata; family Elapidae; genus Laticauda; species Laticauda laticaudata. The sequence continues at coordinate 51,223 of BHFT01063890.1, forward strand.
TAGGTTGAGTCCTCAACAGACCAAATTTTGCTTTTGTCAGACATAACACAGCCATACAAGAACCATTATGTGTTTCTACTTTACTGTAAGAGGAGCACTTAATGTTGGCTTCCTGTCAATCGTTATTTAAGATACATTTATAAACAGTGGTCTTCCCGAGGGATACATAAATCATACACTGCATCTTGTGATCATACACTGTGATGCCATATTTTAGCAGAGTGTTAACATGAAAAAATAACAGTTTGTCACACCACAATGTGGATAAACTTCCATTACGCTATTGTGTTGTAGCTAATCCATGTACTAAAGGCAGGTATAGAATATGCTAGAAGCTTTAATATACGGCCATTATGAACCTCAAAGCACACAAAGATGTTAGCTCTCCCCCCCCCACCATCCCCATAGCCCCTGACCTTGTAACTGCTTTTTATTTCCAAATAAAAGAGAAATGCATTTTTCAAAGAAGCCTACCTTGGGCTCAAGGTATTGTGCCCACTATTGCATAATAGCCTGTAAAAATGAGATCCACTTTTTTTTCCCATTTAAAATCTTTGTTCAGGAGTGTTTTTCTTGTTTTCTCAATTGTTAGGTTTTCTAAAGAAGAAAGCCTTGCTTTCAAATGACATCAACATTCATTCCAGGTTTGAGGTTGATATACTTGCCCTTCGAGGAGACATCCTTTTGCATTGTTTAATATAAATATAAGTATATTTTTTTCAATCTGATCTTTGCTATAACTCACTACTGAGTTGTAGTCTTCTTCATTAAACAGAAATGAAACATTGTCCATCTGCTAAAGTTCTATGCAAACTCCTCCCTTCATTTGTCCATGTTCTGTTTGCAAACTTGCTGCTGGTGATCGTTTTTATAGTACATATGATTATTTCATCAGATGCCAAATCTTAACTGAGGTTTGCATATATACAAGCGAGCTTAGCTCAGTGACCAATGCAGCCAGTGGGATCCATTAAGAAAAACACCAACACCTACTATACAGTGATCTGAAATGGAAGGGTATTACGGTATGTGGGAGTCAACTTGGTAGACAGGAAGAAGCTACAGACTAAACAACCATCATGCAAAATGTATCTTTTCCCACAAAAGCAAAAAGAATGTGAGAAACATCTCAGAAGGGATGCTACAAACCAGGAGACACTGAATTATAGTACCACTATAGGCATGAAAGCTGGCTAGGTGATTTTGGGCCAGACACACTCTCTCAACTCAATTGACCTCACAGGTTGCTATTATGGGCAAAATAGGAAGGAGGAGCTTTTTAACTGCTGACATTGTTCCTAAAAATAATAAAGGTGAGATAAAAATATTTCTTTAAAGGGAGGGGAGGTTCTGTTACAGTAACTTTACTGTAGTGTTAGTACTGTACACATGGTTTCTGTTTCTTGTCTGGATTACCTTAATGGCTGAGAAAGGGGAAATCATTGCCAATATGATAGAGCAGGGCTGTCAAACTCCTGGCCCATGGGCCAGATGCATCATGCGCTGGCCACACCCACGCTTTGTTTAGCGAAGGGGGAAATGTCCCAATACATCATGTGACAACGCCATGATGACATGAGTTTGACACCCTTGTCATAGAGCATCAGGGGTACTAATTAAGATGGGGTATATTGTACAACAGTATGGTTGCTGATTATGTATTCTGGTACAAATACGTATTTCTCAAATCAGCAAGTAAGCTTACCCATATTTAAAAATACGCTTGGGAATTTCTCCCTCCTCAATCATCTCCCACTAGATGTCAGCAAGTGTGGCTATTAATCCCCTGAGGTTGACTAGCTCCAGTGAGGACTGAGGCGTGAATTTAGCAACAATAAAATGATGCTACAAATCATAAGCTTTAATTTTCAGTCACATAATAAATCTGTGCCTAGTTTTTACATGTGATGCTACATGATTGAATTTTTGTGAGCATAGGATACAGGGCTGATTATTTTTGTTGTTCTTATTAATTGCTTCAATTATGAGAGTGATGTGAATTGAAACATTCCAGAAACAGGTGTATATCAGCATTTGAGTGACGATATCAGCTTCCTGCAATAGCAATATTTTGTTTACTGATTCAGTATATTAAAAAGACAGAGGGGTTTATTTACAAAAATATAAAGTGTCACAAGAGATGTAGAGCTGAGTCATATTTGTTATGAAGATTTGTTTCACTTTAATTCAAAATGTCAAGCTCTTCAGTTCTTGTTCTAGTGTCACTGTGAACTAATATAGTTACTCCACTACTATAAAAATACTTGTATAAATATTTTTGTAATGTGTGTTGGATTATATAGGGAATCACATGTTTACCACCTTGTTTTTTCCCAGTAGGGTCCTCACAAATCTGATTCCTACGTAGAATGACACTGAGCAGAAAAAGTTTTATGTATCTTTTATGGATTCGCTATAACACTTAGGTTTAGTTTTAAGAGAGAATTAATGCGGTGAAACTAGAGACAAGTCTGAGAAAAATCTTTTCAATGCTCATAAATCTTGAAAGGGTTCAGACTGTCTTAGCCTAGACATGGATTGAGTTCACACTTTATGCTAATCTAATCTGCTTTAACTAGATTTGTTGAATAGGGTACAATTGTCTCAGTTCATACATTCAGTCATAAACCATGGGTTAGAAACACACACTAGGTTCACACAGCAAACAAATCAGAGCTAAACAAACTATATCATGTATGCCTAAGAGTGAGTAACACTGGGAGCACAACAATTTTTATGCTGTAGAATGTACTGCTGTATATAAACACTGCATACTGTTGCATTTGAATGCTACCAAATGGAGAAGTATCCTATTAAAGAAAATTCATGGAAGTACTTCTTGTTAGGTTTCTCAAACTTTTTCTCCCCACCTTCTGAAACCTGCAGCTTTCCAGATGTGTTGGGTTTTTACACCCATAAGACCAAACTTGTTTTACTTTTTGGGATTCTGGTTGGAATCATGGGAACTGAAGTCCACTATAACTGGTAAACATCTTGTTGGAAAAATTATTTAACTTATTCAATTTTATAATAAGTCATTATTCATTGACTTCTAGTAATTCCTAGTGTTTTTGTTTGTTTGTTTATTTAATATCTATGGCCACCCATCTCAACCAAATGACTTAAATGTTTGATAAATATTTAATGTACAAATAATATTTACAAATAACACTATTGAATATATGTTCTCAATCCAACCAAAAAATTACATACAGTTAAGCAAGACATGTTGATAAGTAATTCCAGGATAAATATTTGTTTTAATAATTTTAGTTGTCTTCTCATAGTCATCTGAATCTTTTCAGCTGAAATATGGTTGCTTTATCTATATGTCTCCATTTTGCAATGCAGTCAATGGAAGATGTATTTGAAGAAGTATTAGAAAGACTGTCTATTAGGATTGGATTAAGGTCAAATGATGCCCTTAGCATAGTTCCTGAGCCTTTCTAACTGCTTAACTCATAAGACATTAAGACTCAGTTTAATGTCTTAGTGAATGAGTTAAGATCATGATAGGGAAAAACTACTCTGTGGTGCATACCTTCCATTGGTGCCCTAAGGACATGCTTCTTTTGCTTAATCCATGTTGTGACATGACTAGAAAATATTTGCCTTTTTAAAGTACTGTATGGTTACATATAACTATGGTGTACTATTCATATAGTATATTACATTGTTAAACTGTGATGTTATTTTTAAAGCTTGACTGTGCCCTATCTGAAAATTAAAGCACACAGGAAATAGCTTTATACAAATTCTAACAAGAAAAAGAGAAAAAAAAAGAAAAATTAAAACAGCTACTAACTTTCTGGCTCTCATTTCCCAACAATTAAATCCAATGATTCTCTCCATCATAATCACATTAAATTATGCAAGCTGCCCTTGATCAAATATCTGTTCCAAATGTTAGGTAAGCTTGCACTACAATATATTAAAAGCAAAAGCAGCACATTCTTTTTTAAAGTATATTTTTATTAATGTTTTTAAACAAGGAGGTAAAAGCTAACAGAAACTAAAGGCCATACAGTAAGAAAGGAAAAAAGAAAAAAAGCCAAAGAAAAAGCAGAAAGTGCAAGAAAAAGCATTTTTAAACAAAAAAAAAAAATAGAAAAGAAAGGTGAAAAAAGATATAAAGAAGTGGCTTTCCATATTTTTCCCAGCAATCCTAAGGACAAATATATATTGACTTGTGTCTCTAAAATTACATCACATTACTCTTGTTTTTATAATCTATCCGGTCTAATTGTCAAAACCATAAGTCATAAGCTAATTTTTTCATTTTATGCAAAAAGTCCATAAGAGGTTTCCAGTCAATAATAAATGTAAATACCATTTTTTTCCTAACCAGAGAAACTAATTTATCAGTTTCAGCAAAAATCTGTCAACTTCATCAGATATTCCTCCATAGTAACGAGTGTCCAAGCTGTATACACTTGGATCCATTTTTTTTAGCTTTTAAACATGTACACGATAATTGTGCTATTTCTGATACTATCTATCTATCTATCTATCTATCTATCTATCTATCTATCTATCTATCTATCTATCTATCTATCTCTCTATTCATCACATTTCTTATCACTTATTCTTATCATACTCCTTATCACCCATCCCCTCCCACTTGTGACTGTATGACTGTAACTTTGTCGCATGTATACTTATGATCTATATTGACTGTTTCCTAGTATGATTTGATTCCTTATTGTACCCGATGACTATTATTAAGTGTTGTACCTTATGATTCTTGACTTTTGATGAATGTATCTTTTCTTTTATGTATACTGAGAGCAAGACAAATTCCTTGTGTGCCCAATCATACCTGGCCAATAAAGAATTCTATTCTATTTTTATACCACCTGTCTCAGCTAAGAGACTTTGGTTGGCTCTGTTAGGAATTGATAGGCACCTAATAGTTGGGTTGGAAATATATAAACCAGGATAAATGTTTAATATTGTATCTTTAAGGGAATGCTAAAATTGTAATTGGGTGTGGTTCCTCAAACGGCCATAAGATGGAGTCAGAAACTTGGGTTGTTATGTTCTGTTGTTGGTAGTTGCTTGTTGGATGTTTTTGGTTCCTGCATTTTTCCCTATTGACTGTTGCTGATCGTTGTTCTTCTTGGATTGATCTGAGTCTGATTACTGAACTGTTTGTGATACTGGACTTTTGTTATTTGGATTATCCCTGGACTGAATACTGACTGCTTTAACCATGTATGACTTGGACTGCTTGTTGGACTTTGCTTAACCATTTACTGGAAGTAAAACCTACATTTTACTATTCAGTGTATTTGTGTGCTGGTCATGTGTTATTCAACATCACTCTCACTACATCTCCCTATGTGCACTCATTCTCCTAATGGGGAATTACCTCAACAGGCTCATAATAAAAATATGTTAAAATATAAAACTATGAATCAGAACAAAATTAAAAACAGAACCATAAGATAAGGCAATTGCATTAAGAGTTAAAAAGCTAGAGAGAACACTCTCATGATACCACCCATCCCCATTGCCTAACACTCTGTAATCCCCCATGCCAATTGGCAGAGCCAGTCTTTAAGTCGAAAGATTTCTGCATGCATATAATTTTTATACTTGTCATAAAGGACAACACCAATAAAACAGTATTCTGAAGTCCTGTGTGCCATTACCAAGTTTGAAAATGTCTTTTTTCAGTATTGAGAAATTAGTACAATTCCAACTGAAATTTTCCACATGTGGTTGGAAAATTTAGCAGGTTTCAATCTTCCTCACTAAGGCCCTAAATTGGAAACAAACAGGGGGTGTGCCTGAGTATCTATGTGTGCATTCCATTCTTTATAATAGGGGCTGTCAACCAGTGAAAAAAAATTGCACCTTGATTTATCATGTGCCCTTTAACTAACTAATCCATCAATTAATTGATTAAATGTATTGGCATATACCCAACCTGAAAAGTAGGTGCCTTTTTAACATATTGAAGTAAATGTGAGATAATTTGTATTTTAATAAAGAGAAAAAAGGCTGCTTGTTAAAAAGACAGACTATCATTTGCTTGTTTCTTTTTCATTCTTGATTTGGTAACATATTGACTTTAAATTGGAAACTGGTGTGCCTTTGCTTTTCCTGATTGATGTTGAACAATCTATCTATTAAGCAAATGAATCACAGATTGCTTGTGCCTGTGTGTGCAGGCCCACACATACTTCTAATAGCCCTGTATGTATTATAAAATTTAGCTTTATGACTGGTAACTTATGGCTACTTATATTTTACCTCTGTTTTTACAGTGAAATGGGTGGTATATCAGACAGCTTATTAAAGAGACAAGCTTGCTGCTTTCTCAAAGTTGGATGACAGAATAAGTCAGGGTATGTATTGTAATTTCAGCACTGCAATACATCTTGAAGCTGTCTGAGGCAAAATGCTTGCTAAGCATTGCATTGGGGCTGTCAGAATGCTTCATGGGGTAGTAATTAAATTGAAGCAATTGTATTCTTCATTTGGTGGAAGCAAGCCAAAACTATATGTAGAACAGAAATGTTTTTCCGTAAACCTTGCTTGTTGTACTTGGTTTTTATTTTTTTTTAAGCAAGGGAATGAAATGTCTTTCCTTGAAGGATATTGACTTCAATAGAACAGGTTGAACTTTTCTCTGTTGTTCCTTCCCTTTCATTTCTTTATTTGTTATCTATGGTTTCTTCTGCTTCGGATTATCCTTGAAGGAAAGAGGACAGCAAGAACTTAAAATCTAATTGCTAGTATTGCTTGCTATCAATGGACTAAAGACTAAAGTAAAGTTGAGCCAGGATCTGTGTCTGCACTGGATCTGTCTCACCCTCAGTTAGATCAACCTGTCCCACCAGGTGAGGCGAGTATTTATTTATTTGAATTATGTGCTGTTCATCTGATCTAGAGGCTAGAGTATAAATTATGATCCTGTCAGTCAAAGAATTTCAACTGACAGGATCCAGGAAAAAAAACTCTTCCCTGCTGTTGCCCCCACCCTATGGAACATCTTATCCAAGAGCTGAAACCAACCCTCACTCTTCTGGCTTTCTGGAAGAATCTCAAGGTTGGTTCTGTCAATTGGCATGAAGGTCTAAGAGAGATATGCAACCCGGAGGCAGTTGGAGACTTGTGGATTTGCCCGCTACTCTTTTTTTTTTACATCTTCATTTTATCCTTGTTTTTAACTATGCTTTCTGTTTTATCTATGCTTTTATATACTATATACTACCATGTTTTTTTTATAAACTGCCCACAGTCACTTATGGGAGATGAGCAGGATAGAAATTTGATAAATAATTAAATAACATCTGAAATAATCTTTAAGACTTCTTAATTTTTATGACAACACATAAATAACACCATTGATGTATTTGAATCTTCAGTCTGAAACCATCCCTTTGAGTCTGGCGCAATTTTGCTTGGGAAGACTCAGGCTAATAGACCTGTAATAGGCAATAGGAGGTCTATGTAGTTTGAAGGGACATAAGTTTTGAAAACCTAATGGTAAAATATGGGAACAAGATCTACTATTGGCTTTGATCCCCCAAACAAGTGTAAATTAGGAATGTTTATTTAACCCAAAATGCTTGTCAGGGGTATGGTTTAGGAGCTTTATGGAATATTAATTGGGTTCTAGTCTTTGTAACTATTTCATTTTTAAACATATCATGTAGTTGTCCCAAGTGAAAGTTTGCTGAATATGTACATACATAATGCTTATGTTGAATCAAGTTGACCAGTTAAATCTTTATTTCTACTAACACAAAATACCAAATACGAATGGAGCACTTCTCCTTTAAGCCTGCCCACCATCCATTTAATAGTGAAATGGATATGGGTTGCTCAGTGGTGGGGTTCAAATTTTTTTACTACTGGTTCTGTGGGTATGGCTTGGTGGGCATGGCAGGGGAAGGATACTGCAAAATCTCCTGTCAGAGATGGTATTTGCCAGTTTTCCAAACTACTCAGAATTTCCACTACTGGTTCTCTAGAACTGGTCAGAACCTGCTGAATACCACCTCTGGTATTGCTATATATTTACTTAAAAATCATTCTTTATATAAACTTTATTTTACTTTTTGTAAACATAGTTGAAGCAAAATCTATCTTATCTACATCTTGACAAACCTTCTGTTTAACCCAATTTCATATGTCTAATTACAATATATTTATCATGATATGGGGGACATAAACAAAATAGTTAAGATTATGACTTGAAATGTCTTTTAAATATGTTGTTTGGAAAAAAAATATGAAAGATTTTTGGAGGGGAACATTGAAGAATTTAAAAATAAGAAAAGTATATATTTATGCTCTTGGCAGCCAAATGTGCCTTTTAATGGAATTTAGATAAATGGATTTTTTATGACAAAAAGCAACAATAAAAGTCATGATTATATTTTTCATAGTTCATTTGTCTTCTTTACCCTGCAGATCTAGTGTGGAAGGAAAATAATATCCCTAGTGAAGTCTACATTGTGATTGCCTCTGAAGATTCTGAGACCAATTGTTGCTTAATGGCCCTTATTGGCCTGTGCAATAAAATATGATATGATCTTTAAAAAAAGCAGATGGTTCTTAAAAATGGTAAGAAATATCATTCTTATTATACATTAATTCTTCAATGTTGTATTTTGACATCATCAACATTGCCTAAAAGTGTTATGGTAGATAATTAGATTGCATAAATAATGTGCTTGGTCTTCATGAATGTCCAGAAGAAATAGTCATTATGATGAAAAAAGTGAAGATCATCATGATTTCATTATCTGAACTGGCACAGAATAATAACCTTTGATTTGTGGTTTAAGGCAAAATGTCGATGGCGATTCTCAGTCATGCAAGTCATGGTTGTCCCAAAGGTATTTTTTTCAAGAGTCAACTGGACTTTCTGGTTTTTCTTTGAAGACTTTTCACCCAATATCTCATCATTCTTCTTATCCAAGAAGCTTCTTCAGTTCTGACTGGATGGTGGAGAACAGAATGATTTATACTCTTTGCAGACAGCTGGTCATTTTTATTCTTTTAGAGAATCACTGAGGCCATCTGAAGGTTTATCTATGTCATCAGGGTCACAGGCAGGATGTTTATCTGACCAGAGACTTTGTGTTTTATTGTGGCCCCTGGATGGAGCACTACTTTTTATTTGGCTTGCCCTGGCTTAGGAAGTGGAATCCCCAAGTGGATCAGAAGAAAGGCCTACTGCACATACGCACCAACCAACCACCTGAAGGGGCAGAGCTGTCTCTAATAAAGCCACATAATTCCACAGAGTTGTTGTCGATGGGCAGTGAAAGCACTGAGGGGGAGGAAAAAAAAAATCCACGAAGAGTATTGAGACTTAAAGGAGGTTTTTAGTGAAAAAGTGGCAGATATGCTCCCCCCTCATTACCCTACATATTGCAGCACTGAGATTTTGCCATGGGTGATGCTCCCTAAGCCTAAACTGTATTTGATGACATCATGAGAATTTAATTGCAGTTGTTTATCCATACAAACCTTGAATGAGGTTTCATCCAATCTGCCAAATGGATAACCTGCCAAATTATCGAGTGGCAGCCCCAGTGTTTTTCCGAGAAAAGAAAGATGGTGCTGTTCGTTTATGTGTTAACTACAGGAACCTTAACGCCATTTGCATAAAAAACATTGAAGAAAACTTAAATGACTGTACTGTTCGAGATGGTCTAGCATGGGGGGGGGCAAGTTATATGTACAGCTAGCTGTAGGGGACCATCTTAAAGTAAGCCCATGATGAGAAAGCCACTGGACATTTTGTTTTCGGGAAAACTTTACATTTGGTCAAACGGCAATTTTGGTGGCCATCTATGAAAAAAGACAGAAGCTTATGTGGCTAGTTTCCTATTTGTGCTTCGACCAAATGGCCACCTGGAAAACCTGCCAGTCTACTACAACATGTAGCTAGGCTGACTGTCCCATGGAAGAAAATTTCCATGGACTTTATAGTGGAATTTCCTGAAAGTGGAGGAAATACAGTCATTAGAATGGTTACTGACTTGTTCCAAGCAGGTGCATTTCATACCCTGTGCAAAAATTCCATCTGCAAAAGTGTTGCTAAACTGTTTATTTTACACCCGATTCTGGATCTTAACAGAGTTTTTAGTAAAGCCTAGTATTTGTCATTTCTTGTATTGTTTGCTTCATTCCTTATTTAGGTATCTATTACAATTTTAGCAGGAGCACTTAGTATTAGATATTTACATACTGACCTGTAATTGGCTAAACTGTGGAAGCAGGAAAAGCAAATGTCTATCATTGGTTGAAGCCATGGACAGCTCCCTTTAAAAGGAGCTGCTGTGGCTAGGGTTCTTCAGTCATTTACGGAAGCAAATAAAAAAGTTTTATGGATCTGAGCATTCTGCATCTTCACTCCACCCACAATCTAACACTGGTGACGAAGGTGGGATTCTGAAGCAACAAAGGACCAGCTCAACCAGTAACCATGTGGCATCATTGGCCATTACCCAATGAACCAGCCAGCAACATGATGTCGGGATCAAACATCCCCCCAACACCATTCAACCCAGCCACGTAATATTGGGATTCATACATAGACCGTTCCCATATGTTCCTGGAAGTGAACGATCTCCTCAACATCTCAGAACAGAGGAAGAGGGCCATCTTCCTTACACAATTTGGACCCATGGTATTCAAAATGGCCAGGGCACTATCATCATCCAACGAGCTGAAGACAATGGCCTGGCCACACCTGGAGCAGTTCCTGAAGGCTCACTCCACTCCACAAGCATTGTGTTTAGTAAGATGGCATGAATTTTACCAGCAGTATCAGAAAGAAGGAGTGATTTCGTAGCAACCTTGCAAGAGATCACCACTGCGTGTGAGTTTCTCAACTCAAGCAACAGAGATTAATCCTAAAAGACTACCAAGGGAATCGTATTCCAGTGATAGGGATTGGCAAGTTCCAAATAAAGTTAAAGAACTTCTCTGGACATCTACTATTCACCCTAGTAGACCAGGACAGACCCAGCTTGCTGGGGCTAGAATGGTTCCAGCCCTTGGGAATCGAGGTTATCGGAATAAACAGTATCACTGCAACCGACTGGGAAGAGGAGTTCTGGGATGTTTTCAACAGACAATTAGGCAAGTACTTGGGAACCTCCCCATTTTATTTAATTTAGATCCCAATATTGCTCCTGTCCAGATAAAGCCGAGACAGGTCCCATTTGCACTACGGCCAAGGATTGATGAACAATTAGATAAGCTCATTGCTCAGGGGATCTTGGAACCGACAGACCACGCAAAATGGGGGACTCCAATAGTCACACGTATTATACCAGATGGGTCAGTGTTCATCTGTGCTGACTATAAGGTCACCCTGAACAACGCACTGCAGCAAAGCACATACCCCATCCGGGTGGTGCGACACCTTCTACATTACCTGGGGTGAAGGAAAATATTTGCCAAGCTCAACCTTGCCCAAGCCTACCAGAAATTAGTCATAGATAAAGAAACAGTGGAAACCCAAACAATTGTCATGTATAGGAAGCCCAAACAATTGTCATGCATGCATTTAAAGTTTGGGGTAAGCATAGTCCCAGGGCTCTTTCAGAGCCTAATGGAGTGCCTCTTGCACAGTCTAGAGGGGGTGGTGCCCTACTTCGATGATTTCCTGATATTAGCCAGAGACAAAGACCAATAACAAAAATGCTTAAGGATAGTGCTGAGCCGTTTCCAAGAGGTGGGCTAAAAGTAAAAAAGGAGAAATGCCAACTAGCAGAAAAAAGGTGGAGTTCTTGGGATACTTGATTGACAGTTCCAGTATACACCCCACCAAGAGTAAATTAAAGGCAATCAAAGAAGCCCCCACACCCAAAAATAAAACTGATCAGTAAGCTTTCTTGGGACTTCTTAACTTCTATAATATATTTCTCCTGAAGAAAGCGAGGATTGTGGAACATTTACATAGACTGCTTGACAGAGAAGTAGTCTGGACATGGAGGCAGAAGGAAGAAGCAACGTTTAAAAGAATCAAAAAGATTTTAACATCAGACAGCATACTAATACAATACAGTGAAATGCTTCCATTGATCCTAACGTGCGATTTATTACCATTTTGAATAGCCACACACTTCCAGACAGGAAAGAAGCCCCTATAGCATTTTACTCAAAAACACTATCCAAGATAGAACAAAATTATAGCCAACTTGACAAGGAAGCATTGGCCATAGTAACAGGAATTAAATGCTTCCACAAATATGTGTATGGGAGGAGGTTCACCCTAGTCACAGATCACAAGCTGCTACTGGGAATAATCACAGGAGACCAGGCCACACCAAATATACTATCATCAAAAATGACCAGATGGATGGAATTCCTCACGGCATACAACTATGAATACACAGACCTGAGAAGAAGATTGACCATGCTGACGCATTCAGCCAATGCCCCCTGCCAGACCTAGAAGAGGATCCAGCACCATCACTCTTAATAGAGACTCCCGAAACTGCTCCAGTGACAGCTATGGACATTGCAAGAGCCAGCACAAAGGACAAAATCCTGGCGCAGGTTTTGAACTGGGTGTGGAGAGGATGGCCAGAGTCAGAATCAGCAGAGGAATTCAAACCATTCAAAAACTGCCAACTTAAACTGTCAGGACTAAAAGGGGGTTTGTTATGGGGAGACCGGGTGGTTATTCCAAAAAAAACTATTAAGGAGGAAGATATTAGAAATGCTGCATGTGGGGCACCCGGGGATTGTAAAAATGAAATCATTGGCAAGGAGTTATGTATGGTGGCTGGTGATGGACAAGAACATAGGTACCTGGGTGGCAACTTGCACAGCATGCCAAAAGTCCCGACCAGCACCCCCCACCACACCCAGATATGAATGGGAAACATCAAGGTCCAGGCTGCACATAGATTTTTCAGGACTGGTAAAGGGATATATGTTCCTGGTAATTGTGGACGCATATTCCAATTGGTTGGAAGTCAGCCTTATGCAATCCACCACAACAGAAGCAGTCTTCAGAGCTTTACGGAGGCTATCTGCAACAAATGTTTTACCAGATATGATAGCATCTTACAATGGCCCACAGTTCACTGACACACAATTTGAAGGATTCCTGGCAACCCACAGAATACGACATGCCCTATCTGCCCTAGACACCCCTCCATGAATGGCCAAGAGAAGAGAATGGGTAGATCCATGAAGGAAACACTAACCAGAATGGGACCAGGAGACATCCAGGCCAAAATAGACAAATTATTAAGCATACAACACATCACACCAAGCACAACAACAAACAAAAGTCCCGCTGAGCTATTAATGGAGAGATCACAATTAGATAGACTGCACCCATAATACACCCCCCCCCCCCATTAGACTCGCCCAGTAAGTGCAGGACATTCCAGGCAGGCGATGTGGTAATCTGGTAAACCAGAAATCTAGTAAGTGAACCATTATGGGTACCCGCTAAAATAACACAAATAACAGGCCCCTGATCCTACCGAATCGAAACCACTGATGGTAGGAGTTGGAGGAGACACATTAATCAACTCAGGGGCAGACAGGAAAGGAGAACACTGGAACTCCCATACCACTCCAAGGGGGAAAGGGAAAACCCTCAAATCAGAAAAACACAACCAGACCAGGCCCTAACAACTAATGAGGCAAGCCCTCAACAATTAACACCAAACCCGAATAGAGAATGCCAGCAGTCCAGCGATGGGTCAGTGGAGCCAGGGAGGAACAACCTGGGTTAAGGAGTGAGAGTGTGGCCTCTAGTGGAAACAAGATGGACACACCCTTCAAGGTCTTTGAGGAGGTTCCATCAGGAGAATCCAGAAAGATGATAGACAATAGATCCAAACAGACCCTGAACCCAGACACGACTGAGCTGTGCAGGTTAGGTCATACCCATAACAGCCCCACCTACTTATGGGACTATGTTCACTAAGTGATTCCCAGATTGGTGGATTCTGAACCAGTGGGAAGGAGTGTTAGATATTTGCATACTGACCTGTAATTGGCTGAACCGTGGAAGTGGGAAAAGCAAATGTCTATCAATGGCTGAAACCGTGGACAACTCCCTTTAAAAGGAGCTGCCGCAGCTAGGGTTCTTCAGTCCTGTACAGAAGCAAATAAAAAGTTTTACTGACCCAAGCATACTGCGTCTTCACTCTGCCCATGATCTAATACTTTATTTCACATATGCTCTGTTGAGAAAGAGGTCAGAGAGGATAAAGCAATAACATCCTCCTATTTCATATTTTAAAGTTTTTCAGCAGTCAAAAAAAACCTGTAACCTTTCTCTAACTTGTTCTTTCCTGAAGGTGTCTTTGGACCCAAAGTATGATGACTTAGTGAAATGTCACATAAAAAGATACATGAAGATTTAATTAGAAGATATTGTTTTATGGACGATTTGATCATTGGCCACTTAACATTTCTTTGGCCCTTCAAGCAAGATATACGTTGACACGAAATATTTTCATTTATAGGTCTACAATAAAAGTGATGTGTTGTTCTGTCACTTCCAGTTAGCATGTTGAGTATTTGTAAGAATCCTATACTTTGCACATGGGTTCTATACCTATAGCTCTTTATATTGTCTTTTTGACCACATTGTTATGGATCATAATGTTTCTGTTATATAATTATTTTTTAGTCAAAGTTTAACTTGATTCATTTAATATGGGTGGTATTTCAAATCTTTAGCTCCATGCCACTAGCCATCATGTTTTATCAGTGGAAATCCTCTTTTTCAAAAGCAGATATTCACAATGGAATGAAACCTCCTTTTTGCAGTTCTGTGATATGTGTGAGTACAGGATAAAATGTATTTAATTAATTAGAAAGTTTTATTCTTAAATAGGAAATATATTTGATAAGATTCAATGGGATTTGCTTCTAGTACTTGACAAATCAGTCTTGGAAAATACTAGTATATTAAATACCATGATGCATCTATACGTGCAAAAATCAGAATTGATCAAGTGATGGTGTTTCCTGTGGTATACTGTAAAAGTGAAAGGAAGAATATTGATCCATCAAACTTTGTTGATGAGAAAGATTCATGAGAACACCTTGGATAGCTAAAAAAAAAGTTACAACTTAATCATAAAATAAATCAACCCAAGGTTTTTCACTCAAAGCACAAATGACCAGATTCAAACTACCCCACTTTGCACACATTATACAACCTAAGTCCCTACAGGGGGACTCCTGGGAAATAGAGAAGGAAGAGGAAGAAGAAGGCAATTGCAGCAGGTTGATGAGTCAATTACACAGTGATGGGTGTGCTGTTAGAAGTCCACCGATAGTCATGAATGGTCTATAATCTTTTTCCCTACTTCAAACGTGTACATTTGAGTAATAGTATTCCTTTTACTTATTATGCCTCAATTTATGGCCTTTATCCAGCTATAGGTTTGCTACTACTATAGGATGATATACTGCAATACAGTTTTGATTTGTTGATTTAATTTGTCATACCTCTATATGACAGTAATATTTCATAGTAACTTGTGTTGATTTCTTCATAAGTACACCTGTACCTAATATTAATGGAAGTGCATTTCTTCAGCTTTGGCATATTCAAGGAATTTTTATTCCTATCTAGGGAACATGATTTTTTTTCTGCAATTTTGTCTGAAATTTTGATGGATTTTATGAAATGTAACAATCTATCTGGAAGAAGATTCTTTTGAAAATCAATTTAACAGCATGATATAAGTATTTTCATGTAGGAATATTAATAGGAAGAAAAATGACATGGATATATAAGAAATTGAACTAGATTCCAAGATAGTTAGATATCTGTGAATATTGCAATGGATATTATAAAAGATAAAGCCCAATGTTTTCCAAATAGAAATAAAACGCATGTAGAAAATTATTTCTTCATCTTCTTCCTGGGATGATAAGAGACAAAAAGCATAAATTAGCTTTACAAAGCCTCATTATAATGGAAAGCAGAAATTCTATTGATATAAGCAGTATCCTTTAAAGTCTATATCCATGTTTTATATACAGTTTCCATGCTGGCTGTGGAATTCTGGGAGTTGAAGTCCATGTGTCTTAAAATTTTCAAGCTTGGGAGACATTGGGCTACAGTGTACACCATAGCTCTGGATTAAAAAATGTTTCATTTTTTAAAAATAATAGGAATAGCAAGGTTTCGAAAATGTAATTTAAAATTATTCATCCCAAAATATTCTGAGATTTTGAACTGTAAATTTGTCTGCTGTCGGAGAGGCATGAAACATTGGTTTCTAATCCTGCAACATGAAACTCAAGGCATTTTCATGTTGTTCATAGCTACAACATAATTTCCTAGAGATATCCATAAATGTTAAATGTGATTGAATCAGTTGTAAAATTTCTTTCCAAAGTGAAGATCCCACATTTTTAAATTTGAAAATAAGACATTGAACTTCCTGTTTTGGAAATAATCACAATAATATAATTTAAATATAATTTTAAATCATTCTGTTGCTTTGAGCCAATGATTCCAGATATTTTAGGCTGCAACCTTAGTCAATAACCCTCATCTCCAGCTGGGGTCGATTTAGACTAGAGGTATACACAGAGTTTTCGGAACATTTTTTTTTCTCCTCGAAAATTTGACAAATATAAAGAGAAACAAAATCTGATTGGTGGAACTCCAAGCTGAATATACTGACTGTATTTTATTCAAGGGCATACAGACTACAGTTTTCAAAACAAAATGGACTGCTCAAGTTAGATAAACTAATAATAATGTATTGCAAAACTGTCCTGCACTTCCTTGTCATTGGACTTCTTGAGTTGAAAACAGCAATTTATTTTGTTTTGATCATTTGTGGTGCTACCTCCAGTGCAAATGAACATGTAATTTTTGATGGCATCAAAGTTGAACTGGTGTTAGTGTGGGGCTAGGAGTATGCTCTGACTATCATCTGTCAGTATTTCTGACATAATTTAATTTCTGCAAGTGCATGTCTTCCTATGGTAATTTATGCATTCTGAAATAAATTCCAAGTGTTGAAATCAAACCTGTACCTAAACTATATTGGAATTTTCATTGCCTCTATTTATTGCCTACAATCTCCCTAAGTCACAAAATTGGATAAAGGGTAATTGTTATAACAATAAAACAGTATTTATACATTGTATTGTTCAGTTGCATTTACTTTCACTGATTGGAAAGCTCTTTACAGGAACAGAATGAAAATAATGATAATTTCTATCTCCAGCGTAATGCTGGACTATGAGTTAGGCTTCCCTGCACCCGTCTCCTGTAATATAAAATTATTTCGGAGAAATGTAACTGAACTGGTATTAATATGATTAGAAGAACTACCCTTACACTTTATTTTCTCTTGTTTTCATTTTGTTTCATTTGTTTCATGATTTATACAATTACTGTTTACCAGAGATTTCATGCAGAGAAAAAAAAAGTAATGTTCAACCTGAATGTTAAAATATATTCTATGTTCTGAAGTAGATAGAAATATCATTTAAATTGTCCTCCTTACATAAAAGTACAGCAGGGAAATCACTTAGCAAATAAACACTCTGATCAGTTATAGATTGGAAGCTTAAAAATAGGTTTCAGTCTATAAATATGTACTTGTTGCAGTGAGATGAGTGGCAAACAAATTTAGTAATAAAAATGTGAGTGTGTGCATGTGGGTGTGCACATGCATATTGTCAGCCTTCAAGATCTTCTGCTATTGCTTTGCATCTTTCGACTGCCATAAGTAATGGGGGGGGGGAGAAGGGGAGGTAAGGATAAGTCGGGGAAGTGAGCTGGAGGTGTTACATTCTTCTGTTGTGTAAATGGGGGGGGGAAGCATACAATAGAGTTAGGTTTCTATTTCTCGCTTAGCTTTCTTTTCTCTGCGCAACTGCAACCCGTTATCAAAATATGCCAAGGTCAACAGACAGAGGCCTCATCATCACCTGAAGATGCCCACATGATCATATTCACAACTTCTAATTGGAAGTGTCATCTGAACTATTGGGGGTGGGAACATTTCCATCACTTTGTATATGTGAATTGCGCACCTAATTTCTCAGATTCAGAATTCTTTGGTTGCTACCACTTCACTTTCAGGAAAAGATGTCTTTTCTTTAAACTAAAGAGTCTAAGTATTTCTTTCCTGGATTTTGAATGGAGCTCCGTCTGACATATATTTAAATCAGCATTAACGCTTAGCGATTGCCTAGACATATCCCTACAGTTTTCTTGGCAATGTTTTCAGAAGTGTTTTTCCATTCTTTTCTTCTTAGGATTGTGAGAGAGTGACTGTGTTAAGGACACCAAGGTGGTTTTCACAATCTCTTGGTTAAGCCTGTTGCTTTAACCACTACATATATTGTCAGCCTTCAAGATTTTCTTCCTTTCCTTTGCATCTTTCGACTGTCATAAGTAACAGGGGAAGGAGGGGGGAACATGGTTATGGGAAGCGAGCTGGAGGTGTTACAAAACAGAATTGTATAAGTTGGGGGAGAGAAGATTCTATGCTATGCGCAGCCGCAACTCTTTATCAAAATATGTCAAGGACAGAGGCCTCATCACCACCTGGAGATGCCCACATGATGCTATACACAACTTTTAATTGGATGAGCCACTTGAACTATTGGGCGTGGGAATGTTGCCATCACTTTGTATATATGATTTACGCAGTCATTTTCTCAGATTCAGAATTGTTTTGTTGCTACCACTTGACTTCCAGTAAACATTATCTTTTCTCTAATTAATGGAGTCTTAGTATTTCTTTCTTTGATTTTGAATGGAGCACCATCTGACATATATACTTATCATCTAGGGGCCTGTCATGCCCCTGTTGGAGTCTGAATCCGAGGAGGAATCCGAACAGCTGACAGGGAGTGGGAGTGTGGCTCCATTGGCTGTGGAGGAAACTGGGGAAGTCAAAGTCTGGCTGGACAGAACAGGAAAGAGATGAAACAAGGGAGAGGGAGTTCAGAGGAGGACCCAGGCCTACCCCCTCTTCATCCTAGGGCACGCAGAGAGGAATGGAGAATAGAGCAATGTGGGTTGCATGGATTACTGGGGAGGAAAGGGCCCTAATTCCCTTCATCAGCCATGGCTGGGAAGAGTGTTTAGAAGAGATGCATGTTGAGTGCAGCAGCTGCTGGGAGCAAATGTGAATTTATTTTGTGTTGACTTTGGTTATCTGTGTTCCTGGCATCCAACCATGTTGAGTTATTGCTGTGCCTTCATGTCTGGAATTCTTACTCTTGCCAGACTAATCACCTCATTTTGCCTTGATTGGACTTATATTTACAGTTTTTGTTGACCACATTTTGAATTTGATTCTCTGCAGTCAAAGGCTGTTACTGGGAGAGTTTTTCTCCAGCCAGAAGGTAACCAGGACATTGGGGACAACATTGGAGCTAATAAAGGGATTCCTACTGATTATCTGACTGTTTTGCCTTTGTGCCATGCTATGGGTCATCACAGGCCATAGTGGTTCATGTGGTAAGAAACGGCCTGTGCACCGTTGAGGTTGGCAGCTTGGCGGCTCGATTCCCATGAGTGAATAAACCATGTAGGGACAAGAAAGGAGCCTCCCCTGATTGCCTTCCGGCATTCAGACATCCCGCATATAAAAATAATATTGCCTGAAAAAATTCCTTTCACAGAGGCAGCCAGTCACCTCGGTGATCCCTGGTTAACACGTGCCATATGCTAAATAAATAAACAAACTTATCATCTCCTATAATATCCGTTTCCTACCAAATTTATTCCCTGGGTCAAACTTGATATTTTCATGCTTTTGTTTCAGTCTTAAGAACAATTCCCTTTGCAATAAGAACTGATTTTTATTTCCCATGCTTTGGGAACCAGCATATTACACCAATGTTTTTAATTATTATATTTTACTGATTTTTTATGGAGAGTCCCCAGTGATCTTACTTCCTCTCACAAAGGAAATCATACCTTGGAGGTTTTTAAGAAGAAATCAGGCAGCTATTTATTTGGAATGGTCTTGTGTTTGAGCAGGGGGTTGGACTAGAACACCTCCAAGGTCCGTTCCAATTCTGCTATATTTCTAATAATGCCTAAACTGATTCCTTCCTTCATGCCCTTTGTGATAGGGAAGGAATGAATGAAATGTTAAGGAGGATTTTTTGAAAAAGATTACTCCATCCTGAAATTGAGAAGATCATGAGAAAGAAATCCCAAATAATTCTGCTTTGCTCTTGTTTGATATAAGTTGAGGCAGGTTTCAAGACTCATTACTCTACAACAATAAATAGCATTCCTGCCATGCCAATTTCTTGGCCCTGCCTATTTTGAAAGAGTGATAACAATCTTGAAAAAGCTCAAAATGTTTGGGAATTCCTAAAAAAGAAGAAATTAAATTTAAAAACAATTATTTTGATAAAAATTGAATAAAGTACAAATGAATATGAATACCCTTAAAGTAATGGAAATCTGAAATTTCAAAAAAAAAAAAGATAGGCAATGATGTTGGAAAAGCTAAAGCTCAGAATAAATTGAGATGGGTAAAAGATGCTAAGAATAAAGACAGCTTCTTCATATAAATTGAAAATAGAAGAGAAATGGAGTTAGCTCTTCAACAAAGATTGGAAAAGATTAGTAAGAAAGAAATAACAGGCAGAAATATTCAATTTCTATTTAGACTCATTCTTATCCAAAATAAATCCATACATTTTGCCAAGTAATTGTAGCAAGCAGTTTGAAGGAACAGGATTCAAATCTGAGTTTGAGAGAAAACATGGTTAGGAAATACTTACTAACCTTAAAGATGTTTTAGGGATTGTTGATTAGGGCCTGGCCAAGTCTTGTGAAGTAATCCTGAAGATTAAGTGACATATTAGAAGATGAAGGCTTTCTAAAAAGGAGAAAAATGAAAATCTGGGAAACTATAGACCTATTGGTATTTAAAATATTCTTAGATAAATCATAAAATGATTGATAGTACTGATTATTAGAAGTAAATAAGATGTGTAAAGACCAAGCCTTGCTACAGTAATCCCATTTCATTTTTTAAATTGAATAACTTCCTTAGCTGATTGAGGAAATGGTGTAAATGTAATAGATATTGATCTGAGTTAAACATTTGACAAGGTGCCCCATGACATTCTAATTAACAAGATAGTTAAAATATGAGCTGGATGGCATGTCTAGTAGAGAATCCACAGCTGGTTTGAGAATTTAACTCATAAAATTCTCACCAATGGTTTCTTATTCATGCAGAGTGACATATCAAGTGAGGTTCAGCACAAGACAAGATACTTTTCAACAATTAAAAATGCTTCATATTTGTAGATGATGTAAATGGATGAATGAAATAAATAATACAGCAGAAGACAGAATCAAAATTACCTGTCTTCTATTGGTCTGTGTATAGAATACAGAGTAATGGTCTTAAGGGATACAACACTTGATATTAGTTGAATACTAGAAAAAACAGGTAATGTCTGTTATCACAAATCCTTTTGTTTTGGAAGTTTTCAGGCAGACAATTGGTCAGTAATTTGGTGAATGCTTCAGCTTGGATTTAGATATAGAGCAGGGGTTGGACTCTAGCCTAAATGTCCTCTTCTACCTCTCTTACTCTGAATGAAAGATGTCCAGTGAAAGCATAACTGACTGACTAGATCAGCTCTAGAGCTGCAAAGTTATGAGACCAGATTATGGGTGCCAGATGCTGAAAGTTTCAGCAGACAAAATGGGGGGGGGGGGNGGGGGGGGGGGCGCTACTTGGGAGGGGAGAGAAGGTCCTCCAAAACAGGGATTTCCAAATATGACTACTTTAAGACTTGTGAAGATCAATTCTCCAGCCAGCCATGGGTGTCGAAATCCACAAGTCTTGAAGTTGCCAAGTTTAGAGATCCATGCTCTAACCTAAGCAGTCTTTGGATATTGCTAGTGTCAAGAATCTTGATTTCAGGTGTATTTGTGTTCTTTCACTTCAAAACATCAATCATAATAGAGCTGGAAGAGACACTGGAAGCTTCTAGTCGAAGCAGGATATCCTATATCAGACAGGTGGCTATCTCTTCTTGAAGCTCTCCAGTGATGAAGTATCCACAACATTTGAAGGCAAACTGTTCCACTGGTTAATTGTTCTCACTTAGGAAGTTTCTCCTTAATTCCAGGTTCCTTCTCTCCTTGAATAGTTCCCATAATTCTGGTGCATGAATGGAATTACCTTTCAAAATTAAACAGTAAACAGAGTCAGTTGAAAATCCAATGGAAGGTTTAGCATGGCTAATGGTTGCAAATGCTGCCTTTCTAAATTAAAATGCCTATCCAGGAAAAATGTACAAAAGTACTATGTATTTGTATATCTGCAGTGTGTTTAATAAATATGAGTATATACATATACATATATATTTTGTATTTGTGTAATGCTTTTCATAAAAATGTCAAAAGAGTATAAATAAACTGCCTGGTTTTTGAAGTAAAGCCCCTGTCACACTGCACCAATGGATGGAAAGAGGATGTAAAACGGAGAAAAACACTTACCATCCATTGGTTAACACGATGCTTCCATTCTGTACTCACTGCAATCAGCGTTTAGTTTGGCTCTCTCTCTATCGCGCTCCAGCATATGTCTATTGAACTCATTTCATTACCGCACATCAGAAGGTTTTGAGGGCTTGCTCAAGAACTTTTGGCAGGAAATGTTATCCAAATGCATCCGTATCCATGTCGTTATCCGCTAGCGGCATACGGGGGACATCCGTTCTGCATCCATTACGCATCTGCTATATCCGCTAAGCATCCACTTGCGCTCCGTGCAACTCAAATCCGTTCCAGTGGTAACGGACGCGGATGGGAGGAAGCGGAACGGACGCGCAGCATTAAGTAGCATGGACGGAGAAAGGATGAAAGGCAGATGCAGCTACGCATCCGTGTCATCCGCTACGCAATCTGCTCTGCATCCGCTCTGCATCCTCTACGCATCCTCTACGCATTCCTCTATGCATCCACTCTGCATCCTCTACGCATACTCTACACATCTCTAACAGCATACCGCTCTGCCATTGCTTCTCCGCTAGGCTTCCGTTCCGCATCCACTTTCCATCGCTCTGCGTCCTCCCCCATACCGTTCCTTTCCGCTGTTATCCGTTTGCTTATGCAAATTTTGGCCCTTTTTGAGAGCGGATAACAATGGGATGGAACATTTTTCTCGTCCGCTGTGTCATTTTTACAAACGTTTTGCATCCGTTGGGCAGTGTCACAGTGCCTTAAGCAGCTGTATTCATCTACAATGGGAGTAGATATATTTTATTCTCTAGATGTTCTAACTATTTAGTATATTAATAGAGATGGCAGAATTCTGGGAAAACTGTGGAACCTTTGAAAGGCTCATTTGAAGCTTGCTAATCTTCAGGTTCTAACTTCAGAAAATATGTCTTCTAAGATCATATTTTATTTCATATTTTAAATATAAAACCAACCCTCCAAGGTTTTCAAAAACCACAGCAGTTTCCCTTCCCTTCCCTTTTCTTCCGTTAAGGAATCTTTATATTCCAGAGAAGCTTTTTTCTATAAAACCTTTGTGAATGTTGAAGCTAAGGTTTCAATATGTGATTATATGTGCCAAATTTTCTATATGAAATAAAATTTAATTTTATAAAGCACAGGCTGTGCCTTTTACCAACTGGGAATATGAGGATGAATTTTAATATTTGCAAAAAGGGTAAATGTTGCAGAGTTTTCAGTGTATTACCTTTTGAAGGATTAAACCTATATGCTTTGCATTAGTATTTTAATTTATCTTGGACAAATACTGTACATACCCATTCCATTGAAGTATATTCTAATTCAGTTTTTTTTAATGATTGCCAAGGAAAGAGATAACATATTTTGAGAAATCACTATAGCTGGTAGAATCAGAATTCATTACCTTAACAGCTCAGTCACAAAGGGCAAGGGCCAAGGCACGTTATAATACTTTTACTTCTTAGTCATATGAAAATCTACGTGCCACCGCAGCAATATCCATATGCAGTGCAATATATGTCTGTTAGCAAATACAGTTAAAAACAATTTCTCTTGGGAGAAACAACTTATTTGAAAAGACTCGTTTTAAAATAAAAATTGAATTATCCTGGTCAATATTTCTTGCTTTTAATTTTAATGGCAAATATTAATAGAGCCCTCTAAATTAAAAAACAGGGCTGAGCCAGTCCCCTCCTTGTCCAGCTTTTATTGTTGCAGTGCTGTTTGTATTTACATCCAGTCATTTATTGCCCATTAAAGAAGAAATGCTATGTTAATGTAAAGGGGAAAAAATCAATGCTACTCAGATCAGTAGCTGTGGGGAAACAGTGCAGCAGCTGGTTTGCAAACAGCAAGCCCACATAGATCAATGAAATTACGAGCTAAATCTGCTGATGCTCACAAACTGCTCCAGCATTCTGAAGTCTAACCTTTTTCAAGTTCAAGATCTTTGGAAAGCCCGCAATTGCTAAATGAAAAGGAGGGGAGGGGTCGAGCGAGGGAATGGGAAAGAAGGGGGAGAGAAAGAAGGAGAATGTACTGGTTGACATGGAATTTTCAGTATCATCTGTAACGTGTCACTTTTGAAGTTATCAGTAAAACTGCATGTTTTGCAAGCGATATAAAAGCTCCTGTAATCTCTAAGGGAGCAATATCATAATCGGCACACTTGGGAGAATTTATTCTTTTAAAAAGTTCTAGTCTGTCATGTATTACCTTGAACTATAACATTGGAGGGGTGCGGAGAACTTCCGTAATGTGTTTGGTAACATGAATGCCAGAAAACAATTTATCAATGGATAACAGCAGGACTTCTGGGATGCACAAATGCTTGCCTTTTGTTTCCCACTTTGAATGTTGCCTTTAAAACATTCCTTTGACTTGGTGTAATTAAATGTGTGCAGGACAGTTTCTTTTTAATATTTTTGCACAGATTTCCCAAACTGCAAAGATTGAAAGATGAACAACCATAAAAGCCCCCCCCTCTCACGCACACATACGTATGGTTGTGTATATTATTCCTGCTTTGTTACTGATAATATCTTATGTGTAACTGGAGTGTGTATGCTATGATTCAAAAGGAACACACCCAGCTCTTATATAAGCAGGGGTGGGTTTCTACCAGTTTGCACCTATTTGCTAGAACCAGTTGTTAATATTCTAAGCAGTTCAAAGAACTGGTTGTTAGAAGAAATTACTGGCCTAATCCTGTAAGGAAGGCAGGAAGGAAACATTCTGCTGTTGCTTACAGAAACTGCCTCTCCATTAACCCTTGTTACATTCTTGGCAGGACTAGACTTCCTATCTCTGGAACTTTTCTGGAATTTTTTTCCCCTCCTTTGCTGGTACTTTGCTTGTGTGGAGTGACCATTCAAAGTTACAATGGCACTGAAAAAAGTGACTTATGATCATTTTTCACACTTNATGACCACCAAGCCACACCCACCAACTAAGCCACACCCACAGAACCAGTTGTTAAAAAATTTGAATCCCACCCCTGTGTGTAAGTGAACTTTTTCATTCACTTCATTGACAAAGACTGTTTCTCATAGCTATTTATTCTTGTTGGAAATTTGTTCTTTTGAAATCAAATGTGAATGGATTGAATTTTCTCAACTACCTTTATTTTAGGGGATGTGTGCTTTGACACTTATTGAACTATAAACATTATTTTTGATCAGTTTAACAATCTTTAGGTCTTAGATAAAATTCTGGGTAAGATTAAGTCAATGGTTGATCTCAATTTGTTGTTTGTTTGTTACAGGACACAATCATTTAGGATATCTAGAAAGTTGATTTCTGTCACATCCAAAAAATGCCTATAGAGATCCTCAGTCATCCAGGTCATGGTTGTCCCAAAAGTGCTTTTTTTTTTTTTTAAGGCAACTTTAAAAACTTCTTTGTTTTTCCTTTTAAAGATGTTTAACTTCTCACCCAAGAATTGAAGAAGCTTCTTGGATGAAAAGTGAAACATCTTCAAGGAAAAACAAAGTAAGTCCAGTTGACTTTTGAAACAGCATTTTGGAATATCCTAAAATGTATTTTCCCATTCTACGGGTGGCCAGAGGGGGGGATTTGAATTGTCCATTGATACAAACATTTTTTTTCTAGTGGGACAAGCTCATCCAATTTTATTCTCCAACCAATAAGAAAGTTTTAGTTTCTTGGTCTGGGAAAAATAACATATCTCTTGTATTGCCTTCTTTGGGAGGATTGATATCAATACCCACAATAATTCAGTGTCAAAGTTTGATCTATTTCTGAGTTTTATGTTGTTGAACTCTGTGCCCTCTTTGGCATTTAAGGGGACTTTTTCCTTGGTGTATCTCCTCCCTGTCTTTTCCATTGAATTTGGATCAAGAGATAATCACATTCCATAGGTTATTTGCATTTTACCAAGTTTCTATAACACTAACATAATTTTTTTACTTTCAGTGTCATGAACTCCAACTGTCGCGGGTAGCTTTTGGCATTTACATGTATCACCTATACATAATCTCATTCTTGGATTTTCCAAGGCATGCAACTTTATCCTTAACATTGTGGCTTTATCCTTAACATTGGCTTTCTAATTGTGGCTTTTTTGAATGACTATACTCATTTCCAAGATCTTCATTTTGTCTCTCTGAACCATTTACAAAAACCTTTCCATCATCCTCTAGGAGAGCTTTTTCCTGAGCCAGATGCTCCTTGCATCCTGTCAGTTTTTCCTGGTAGGTTTTCTTTCTCTTCACAGCAATGAAGAAGGTCATATATGAAGACGGTCATATATGAAGAAGGTCAACCAAACTATGACAGACATATTCATTTATTTCCAGTGTGAAATGTATACCCACTGCAGTCTGAGCAGTGCATTGCATAAAATGTGAGGGCATAATTAGCATTTAGTACGATGAAATCAGTTTTTATTATAAGAAATTCAGAGGTAGGAAGGTAAGATTTCATGTTTATCCTATCTGGTCATGATTTAAGGAGGCAGTGCTCATCTCCAATTCTCAGAGGAGGGAGTCTGTGTTGTCTGAGACACATGGCCAACATGAAAATACAAAATGCAATAACCTTCTCATCAAAGTGGTAGCTATTTATCTACTTGCATTTGCATACTTTTAAACTGCTAAGTTGACAAGAACTGGAGCAGGAAATGGGAGTTCATTCCACCATGTGGTGCTTGGGCCTCAAAGCTGGGCTGTCAGCTTTCTATCAGATTAAATCCTGTGTCTTAACCACTGAGTATTGGAAGTTAAGGTAACTGGAAATAATGTAGGAGATGACCAGGCTGAGCCAGAGGGCATCATCAATCTCAGTTAGCATACAATAACCCTATATCTATTTGAACTGCCTGGACTCCTGATTTCTCTGACATACAATTCCAAATGTATAGGGTATAAATATTCAACACTATAAAGTATAAAATTTTGCTGATGGAATTGCTTCCAAAACATTTTGTGTGATAGAATCTTCACTTGTTAATAGGTTATCAGATGGGGCTGATGGGTTCATAAACCAATATCAGCAACTTGCACAGATTTATTTTGGTAGGTACATTTCACCTGCTGGTTGGTGGAGATGTACTTTAATCATACATTAGACATAATCAAAACAATAAGATACAATCAATTGTTAGACAACCAAGGGAGACTGAAAACAAACCAAGAATTGGGAGAACAGGGAATAATTATAGATTGATGTCCATACCTACAACTGCAGACAAGACACAAAAAAGATCTAGAAGAATTTGGCATTGTTAGGGAACAACACCAAATAGATAAAATCATATTAGTACCAGAAGAGAAATTTATAAACAAAACATATAATTACTTATTAATAGGGAATTAATTATTAATTAGGGAATTATAATTATTAATAGGGAATTAATTATCGATAGAGAAGAGGAAGTAATTGAAAGATCTACGATAGTCTGGGCAAGAAACTTTGGTTACAGTATTCAATTAGAGGATTGGGAAAAATTGTGGACTAAAAATTACAAATTAACAATGTCTGCTGACTATAAGGAAAATCTTTATAAACTGTTTTATCGCTGGCATCTAGCACCAGCATGATTGGCAAAAATTTATCCAAACTTGAGTCCAGAATGCTGGAAATGTAAGCACAAAGTAAGTAAGTACCTTCTTTCATATGTGGTGGTCATGCCCTGAAGCAAGAAAATATTGGAATAAAATAAGGAATCGGTTACAGGAAATTTTTGGTCTCCAAATTGAGTTTAAACCTGAAATGTTTCTATTAGGAATAATTAGAGGAGTATTTCATAAAAGAACTAAATATATTATAATACATGTAATAACGGCGGCAAGAATCACTTCCGCACAGAGTTGGAAACTAGATAGTACCCCGTCCTAAAGTATGATAATAAAGAAAGTAATGGATTCTGCAGAGATGGTCAAACTCACATTGGAACTGCAAGATACAGAAGATATGGAATATTATACGGTCTGGGATAAGTGGTATAAATGGTTAGACAGTAGAAACAAAAATTAATGTAAATATGTATGTTGACTTAAAGATATCGCAGTTTTGAAAAGATTGTATGAGTTTTTAAAATGTGGAAAAAGTACAATAAATTTTTTTTAAAAAAGATCTCTATAAAATTGCATGGGATATTTTTACAAGGAATTTTCACTTCCATATCCACAGGAGAAGGGATTGGCATTATCCACCCTCAAGAATGGAGAAAGGGGAAAAAGGACAGCATTAACCTGCTATTCTACTTACTTTTCCTGGAAATAAATACCATAACATCTCATGAGTCTCTTCTGAGATGTATTGACTAGGTTAGAATTATTTTCCAAAATGCTTATTGCTTAAGGCTCGGTCCCACTGGCCGCTGGACGCAAAACGTATGCATAAAGGACATAGTGGATGAGCAAAATTTTGGGGGTGGCTCCATCCCTTGTCATCCGCTCCAAAAAGTGGCAAAAATTTGCATAAACAGAACAGAAAAGAACGGAAAAGAATGGACGTGGGCAGTATGTAGCGGGGATGTTAAATGGATGTTCATAGGAAGCCTAGCAGATGAAAGCAGATGGAAGTGGATGACACCTC
>BHFT01063891.1:0-10305 GCA_004320025.1 Laticauda laticaudata
CAATGGATGGAACATTTTGCTCATCTGCTGTGTCCTTTTTACAAACATTTTGCATCCGTCAGCCAGTGTGACAGGGCCTTTAGCTGTTGTGGTATAATCACCCTTCCCCCCCCCCAAGAAACAACCCTTCAGTACTAACAGTTCTAATTGTCTATTTTTAAATGGTGTGAATTCCTCCCCTTCGGTTGTGTCCAGTCATTCCCTCTACACCCAGTTCAAAACCTGCACCAAGGTTCTGTCTTTTACCATAAGTCTCACAATGTCCAGTGATGTTAGTAGGCCTGGCTCGAGACTCTCGGTGAGCAACACAGAAATGGCAGGAGTTGGGTCTTCAACAAGATCTGGCAGCAGGCATCTGCTGAGGGCTTCTGCATGGGGTAACTCTTTTCCTGGTTTGCTGGGTTTCACTTGGTGTACGCCTTCATTGTCCTCTCCACTGCTTTCTAATCTGGATAGATTTTGAGTTGATCTCCTCTTGGCATGGGTGGTGTGTACTTTGCACACCACCCATGCCTCTTGAATTGGGCTGCAGAGCTGTCGGAGGTTTCTGTGGCTCTGGCTTCTTCAAAAGCCTCCTTGAATGAGACTTCTTCCCTTGCTAGCAGTCTCTTCTGTAAGGTTAAGTCCCTAAGACCAGCTGGTCCCTGATCATGTCTTCAGCACTGCCAAACTTAGTTTTTAGAAAGTCTCCTTAGGGCAGCCACAAACTTGTTGATGCTCTCCCCTCTCGTTGGCTCCAGATATAGAATCAGAGTGTCCTTTCAGTGCCCGCTGTAGTTCATCCCAGGAGACATTCTCAAGCTCGTCTGCGACGAGGGCATCTGCCAGTTCATACAGCTCTGAACTGCAGTAGGTTAAGAAGAAAGCCTTCTTCTTTGCAACAGATGCTGTCTGCAGTCCACTCACTTCCAGGTTCAATTTGAACCTTCCCATATACGAAGACCATTTTTCTTTTGTTGGCTCGAATGGGATGAATAGTGGTTGATGGGCCATCATGATCGCTGGTACAGCTGGAGACAGTTGAGTCCCAATGGTCAGCTGAAGATGGCCATGGTGCCATGAGGTCCTTTGTCTTCCTCAGGATCCCACCTTTATCACCAGTGTTAAGTGAGTGTGCAAAAAGGAAGGAGCAGGACCATAGGAGTTGCAGAAAATTGTTTATTTTAAAGTGCAGGAAAAAAGCAGCAAGCCACAGCATTTCAGGCACTGACGGAGCTTTATTATTCCCGCCAGTGGCTGGACCAATGAGTGGAGTCTGGTGACATATTACGCACATGAATATTAATGAGTCGTCAATGTATATTTAACATCAACCCTACGGAAAACCTTCTCTACTGGTAGTTGGGCATGAGTGAACTAAAGAGTAAGTGTGGGGATTCTCTCTCCTTCTGTCACACATATGCCGAAATAAAATAGTGAGCATTATTCTGTCTTAGGTGTTAATTTGCATTGCTATCGTGCTTCAATTTCTCCACTGCTTTTGATATCTATCTGTGACTTTCACACTCAATCTCAGAGTCCACTATTTTCTGTTGTTCAGTAATGTCAACTCCTTTTCCATAGCAGCCTGATAAAACTCTTTTCTAGGTCATATGCTTGAAGCATCAAGGGCACCATTAATTGATGGTACATGTTCACACCTCTTTGGGACAAGACTAGTTTTGCTTCAATTGTCAATTCAGCTCGAAGCTTTTTAATTTCTGCAATGCAAGCCAAGTCTACTGTGCTTAGAAATCATAATAATCCAGTCTAAGCCTTTTGCCTTCATTACAAACAGGTTTGATGATGCCTTGCTGACAGAAATGGATAGGCAAACCAGAGAACCTACAATCCTTCCATCAACTGTAACAACCTATCAAGAAATTCTGGCTTTGTTGCTTTCCTAAGCAGAGTTGAAAGCTGGCATCTGATCCTTGGTTAATTTAATAAAGAGAAGCCATAGATTTAGTTTAGATGTTATAATAAACAAACTGGAAGGAACTTCCATCGTTTATTTTGCTGCTCCTATTGGCATGAGGAACCAAATAGGAACAATGCAGCAGTATACCCTATTTGTGGCTAATGTGTATTTAAGGCTCAATGTTCAGTATCATATAACTATAACCCTAAATTAATAGCACAGCCAGCACAACAATAAAATTTTGTTGATGTATTAGAGTCATTTAGGCAAGTATTTTAAGATCCTAATTTCTTTATGGGGTTTTGTACCTCAACAGAAAGCAAGAAATAAGAGCTAGAGGAGAATAGTCTTAACAGAATTAAATGACATAGATCTCTTAAAATTTCTCTAGCATGTCAGCTGAGAAACTGAGGTGTCATTTTGAAAAAGGGAGAAAATGCAATCATTTATTTGAGGCAGAATAGATAAATAGGCACGCAAAATTTTTAAAAGGGAAATGAGCCAGTACTGCCAGGAAGCAAATAAGGACACAACCACAGACCACAAATTTGTGGTTAACATAGTATGGCCCCTGCACAGGAGTTGACTAACCACATTGGAAAATTAAAAATTCTGACCCAAAAGGACATTACCCTACACCTTTACACAACAGTTGATCTTATTCTCTCACTGTATGGACTGCACCAGTAGAGGCTAAACCAATTTTGTTGTATACATGATGTACAATGACAATAAAGGCGTTGAACTTTATTCCTCAGGCTGCAGGTAAAGGAAAAATAGCTTTTACCAGATGTCTGACTTGCAAATCAGGCCTACAAGAGACTTCAAGAGCATAAGCTGATATATTTCTTTAAATCTTCCCTTGAAGTTAATAACATTGTACAGTAGCCATATTTTCTGATACCAACTTTTCCAAGTTCCTGACACTGATCCTTCTTTGTGGCTTCCTTCAACCCTAATCATTGTCAATAGCTCCTAGTCTGTTTTAAAGCATGTTTGATTAACAATGACTTGTGAAAATATTCTAGCAGACATGTGATCTGCGGGAAAGTTAGGCTTTCCTTTTTCTGCTATTCCTCTGCTCCTATCCTCTTTAAATTGTTGTTTGGGCTTTGTTGAGAAAAATAATGAAAGATACACTGTATATGTTCTATGTCACATGTATGTTGCCCTGCAGAAAAGTTTATCTATCTACTTAAATTTTGTTGAGGTTGGATGAGTTAAGTAGGGTTGTTTATGTGATTTTTAAAAATTACAATAAAGCTCATATAGTTTTCACACTGACTGTATAAATAAATCAGGTATCTATCTTTATATATGGGGAAAATTAAAATACATTTGAAGAATGTATTCCATTTCAAGTAATAATGACATACCTTTGAGAAATGGCAGTTCTCAAGCTAACATATTAACATCACCTTATTTGAGAATCTTTACTGGAAATCAGATAAGAAATCTCAGAAATATGTTTTCATGAAACTGGTACCTTCTTTCATATCAATGAATGATTCAACAAAGACATGTGCTGCTCAGTTCTGAAAGCTGTTAATACAATTTATGATAAAAAAATTTCCCCAACTGTCTCTCACAACCAAAGTTTGGTTCCTCTTTAATGTGAAAAAATTAAATGCCAAAATGATACCCTAAAATAACCCAGTTGATAGGACTCAGGTTGTAGACAAACCTATGGTGACCAAGGAGAGAACCGTCTTAGCCTGTGACCACACAATCAGTCACATTGCCAATAAACGTGCTGTGTGGTCTCCACAAAAGAAATTGAGTCAGCTGATGAAAGAAAACAGTACTTTTAAAATGGAACAGTTACAGAATGACTTTTGCTGCTTCAGTTGTGTGGATAAAACAAAGCTGAGATCATGAGAACATAGCATAAATAAACAGTTACCCAAGTAGGTATGTACTATGTTTTTTGGGGGAGGAGGTGTTTGAGGATAAGCTTGTGGTTTGGGGGTAGTTGTTTATTTATTTTTTGCTTTGTTCTAAGAAGTCTCCAGAAGCAGCAGGGTTAAATACAGAACAATAGATGATGATGTCAGCCCTTCAAAATAATCCAGAAAAGAATTAAAAACATGAGTACTAACACAACATTTATTGGAAGGTTACAGTAACAGAATCTCCCATCCTTTATTTTTACTTTCCAGAAAACTAGGGAGGGTCCCTTATGAGTCACTTCCTATGCCCCTTTTCCTACTGTGGATTGACATACCTCTTGTATGACAGTTGTCTAGACTACAACTTTTCCTCCTATCTTCCTACGTCACTCTCACGTAGCATGACCCATATTGCAACAACAGCATGTAGCTAGAATGCCCAAACCTTCTTTATCAAATGGAATTGAATAATATAGAATATGTGAGGCAACCATTTCTGCTGGTTGTCATTGGCTGATTAAGAAAATACACCACATCACTGGAAACAGGATAACTCAAATAGGATACTACACAGTGGTGGATTCAAATAATTTAACAACCAGTTCTCTGCCCTAATGAATTCTTCCAACAACTAGTTTGCCAAACTGCTCAGAAAGTTAACAATCGGTTTTCCCGAAGTGGTGCGAACTGGCTGAATCCTACCAGTGCTACTACAGTATGTGATGAATAGAGCGAACAGAAATTCCTTCACTTCCTCTCCTAAAACTTATGTTTTGATTTCTCTGAAGTCAGCAAAACTCCTTTCCCCAAACATTTGAATTCTGGTTCTTTAAGTTTCTTGCTTCATTGTTTTTATTATTTGTTCTGCTCAACAATGAACAACAATTCCATTTAGTGCACCTATAATTGATGGCAGAAAAGAATTATCTCAAAGATGAAAAGAAATTAGCTCAAAGATGTTTCCATGAAGATTTTTTCTCATAAACAATTTCACAGTTACCCCAAATCATTTCAATAGTGAAATAAACAGTGTGAAAATTTAATAAACAAGTGATAAAAAATTAGGGAAAGATTGATAAATCAATTGATGGATGTATGGTATGTTATTTAATGCTGAGGTACTCCAAGATTGGAAAGAATCTGAATTATTTGCAGTTTGTTTTTAGAAAAGATCATCAACATTTTCTTGTTTTTATTCATTTTACTGTTTATATTCATCCAAATGCTCTCTACAGAATTACCAGGTTTATTATAAATACCAACTTTATTTGAATAGATGCCTGAGCAGTAGTGGATGTATAGCACAACTCTCTTCTTCTGATCCTTTCAAAAACTTGTATCCTTCAATTGCCCTTTTCCAATTATGTGGTCATCTTAATTTCACCTACAATATTAAATCATATTTGTCTTCCTGTACCAAGAACTCATCTTAATTATTTCCCACATTTTGACCATTAAAGCATAAATAATGAAGGTCTGTAAATCAATTCTGTAAATCAGTTTTTCTAATTTTTCTTTGGGTAATTTAATACTATTACAGAAATATGATCACTTCCTTTTATTTTTTTTTATCTCAGGTTCTTATATCAAGGGTTTTATCACCCTAATATTTAATTTAAAATCACACTAACCATGTTTTCTATGCTTTGACCAAACACAGGTCTACCAGTCCTTTATGTAGATAACTCAGATCTCAATGCTGGAAATTTCAGAGCTCCCATAAAAACCAGTCTCACAGAGCTGGAGTATGAATCATTCACATATAATACTTTTATTCTCACCTTTAGACTGGAAAGATGAATTATCACATCAGCTGCAACCCCAGATTTTTGAGCTTCCTTCTTAAAGCTTCAACATTCATGGTGATAATTGTCAATGAACTCAATAAATCATGTAAGATAATCTGTCATTTCCCTGGTTAATGCTCCCCAAAATATACACTTGTGAACCAATGAAGTTTGGTTATTACACAATGTTTGGTTAGTACACTCTTGTACTCATAGGAAGTAATCATTCATTGATCCTTAAATAAACCATCAGTAGTTCTTAGGATACATTAATTAGAACCAACATGCATTCAGTACATGCTCTTCTTGCCCCTCATTGTAATATTCTCACACTCGCTGAGAGTAGTTTCTATGGTTACTATCCTTCCTTATCTTCCTGTTGAAATCCATCCAGGCAGGTCAGAGATAATTCTGAGCAATGGTAAATAAAGGACATTATTACATTTTGTTATTGCAATTTATGGTTGTTTGGACAGTCAGCCAGATGTTTAGACTGGATTTGGCATTTTCCCCCATCTATTAAGTCTTTCCCAAGGGCCTGGGATAGCCAGATGTTGTTTGATGGTGTTAAAGCAGGGATGTCAAATTCAATTTCATTGAGAGCCACATCAGGGTTGTGTTTGACCTCAGGAGGCTGTGGTGGGTGTGGCCAGGGTGGGTGTGACCAGCTCGACATCACCCATGTCAGGGGCACCTGTGGTGGCTCAAGTGATCTGCCAGTGAAAACGGGCTCCAGAGCTTCGCTTTCAGTTGCGATGGCCTTCTGTAATCCTCTGCCAGTGAAAATGGAGCTCCAGAGGGCCACTCATGGTCTTCACAAGCTTTTTTTTCACTGACAGAGGCACTGCAAGCCAGTCCTTCACTGTTTCCAGGGCAGCCCGACAGGCGAGACCAAAGCATCCTGCAGTCCTATCTGGCTGCCGGGCCTTGAGTTTGACACCCCTGTGTTAAAGGTACCATTGCAGGATGCAAGCTGTTCCAAGTAAAGCTGCCTTTTGCAATTGATTGGTGGTGATTTTGCCAATGCCAATGATGTTCAGGCAAGGTGCCTATTATTAATGGTACCATTCCTTCTTTCTTTTGACTCAGTTTCTATTTGCAAGTGTTTGTATTTTGTAATTTTCTTCAGTTCTTTGTCTTCTCTTCTGCTATGTCCAGGTTCTGTCACATCCACTATCCAGACATTCTTATCAACAATTGTTAACTCTGAGGTGTTATGTGGCAGGTGTTTTACCCCTCCCCTTTTCTCTCTAATCTCTCCTCTATATGTATATGTATAAGTCATGTTTATGTTAATACAAGGTAATAGTATTTAATTTTGATAAAATTAAAATGGTATTTGAAATGATATTGTTAATAGGAAAATGGCTTGTTTCTGAGCAATATGGGGATATTTTAAATGAATTTCTTAACATTCCAAGATAAGATTGATCTATTAGATACATTTTTATAAACATGCATAGATCTACAATCAGTCTACAAAGGAACTCCATTAGGGTAAAGGCTCTGGATTGCAAATTAAAACAATGATAGGAAATGTCCTTTGAACTGGATTTGTGTGTGTGTGTGTGTGTGCAAATTCAGCAGAATTAAATAAGGGGAGGGATTTTTTTTAAAAAACACCACCCTAATTACTCCCCACAGGGACTAAGGCTACTAATTTACTTCATTTTCAACATTTCACTCCCAACTCCATATAGAGACAGAAAATCCTTTCATGAAAGTCTTTTCATATGATATGATAGTGAACAAGTCTGCCAAATAATAACATCCTCACATAAAGTAGCTAATGAAATCTTTCCCTCTTAGTGTTAACAAGCGGTTAGAATGATTTGTTAAAGCTATTCATCTCTGACATGTCTTCCTCTCTCATTTTATCATTTCCTTCCTCCTGTTTTCATCTGTTTCAATAGCCAACAGGGTGGCTTATCTTCCAGGTTTTTTTTTTTAAAAAACATGTTCGTATAATCTTGGCTCAACTCCCTGGACTGTAGTTTCTTGGCAAACACTCATCTATCAGGGTTCCAACTGAAAATGTCATAAGTTAAAAACATCCCACTCAATTGTTTGTTAACATAAGAAATGGTGGTCAGGCATGGGCTTTACTCCAAACAGTCAGCCATATCTACCAAATGGGAGGGCAGTGATGCCCTCATCTTCCACAATGTACCAGTGGAATATTTTATTGCTATTTGGCAGTGCAGAAACACAATATGCTGAAGGCATATTTAGAAACCTTGAAAGGACCTTTCTCTATGTACTATATCTGGCTACAGTAAAGCAGATGCAGTACTCATTAATGGGCAATTATCTCATTTACCATGGCAAAATTATAGAATTAAAGTAGAATGGGAGGAGGAGGAAGAGGAGGAGGGCCAGTGGATGCTGCTGTTTATGCTTGCATGTCCTGTTGTTCCCAAAATATTTACCTAGAACAATAGGATGATGGTGTATTGTGGGAACCACAAGAAGAGAAAAACTAATCCAATCAACTTCACTGCAATCCAGTTTACAACACAAAGGGGTAAACTTAGGTCAACACAAAGGGGTAAACTTAGGTCAAACAAACTGAGTCATAATAGCAGTTGTACTGTGGGAACCTCTAAAACTAGCCAGTTGACCTGTTATGCATATCGAGTACTCCAAGAAAAAAGAATTGGAAAGTTTTTCCTTTCTGAAAAGAGAAGGGTCCCCATCAGTGACACAACCTCAAGCACAAAAAACACTAGCTGCAGCAGTCAAGTTCTGTCTAATCCCACCTGCCAAACTTGATAAAAGATGCTAGTAATGCCATGTAGTCTTGCTTATCCTTTTCTGAAGGAGCTTCTTAGATGAGAACCCAAACGTTATTAAATGAAGCCGTTATTGATGGAGCCATTCTTACTTGCAGAGGAATGCCATTCCAAGAATGCAGGGACATCACAGGGAAACAGTGCCTCCAAGCCTTGTCCCACTTTATTTTTCAGAGGTGATCCATACCAATAACTTCTCCTGAGATAGAAAGCTTAGATAAATTGAATCTGGTTGGTGGAAATGACCTTGAAGAAACCTAGGGGCCAAGCTATAAAAGGCTTAACAGATTAAAACTTTGGAACTGCAGCCAGCAACCTATAAGCAGCCAGTCCAGGGGCTGAAAAATTGAATCACCATAGTATTGAGTGCATGCCCAACCTGTGGGTTATCTCATCCCAGACTATTTGCAGTTTCCAGAGTGGTTGTCAAATACCATCAGTCCATTGGTGGATCAAATTCTTTTACTACCAATTCTGTGGGCGTGGCTTGGTGGGCATGAAAAAGGAAGGGTACTGCAAAATCCTCTTATCCTCCCAACCCATTAACCTGATTTCGAGCTCCTTTCTCTTGTGCAGGGCAACAAAAGAAGACCCAGCCATTCAGCTGGGACTTAGGAGGCAGAGAATAGATGGAGGCAGGGCCAGTCAGAGGTGGCATTTGCCAGTTCTCTGAAATACACAAAATTTCTGCTACTGGTTCTCCAGAACTGGTCAGAACCTGCTGAATACCATCTGTGGCCCATACACAGCACATTGCAACACTCCCAAGTAGGTCCCCTATTGGTGCATCAGCTGAAACTGAGCAAAAGACTTTTGGCCACAGCCTCTACTTGCTCTAATAATAGTTGTGAGTCTAATCAAAGGGGAACATTTCTTATCCATGGACTACCTGCAGGGGTTGGGGATTGGAAGAACTGTTCATTGGTTTTGCTCCTTCCTTAATGGGCAGACTGAATTAATGCAGTCGGGCAGAAGACATTGATTCAGTGGCCTCTGATTTGCAAATTTCTTCAGGGGTTGGTCCTCACTCACATGCTCTTTAACCACTGTGCGTGAAGCCACTGAGTGAGCCAATCCAACAGTTCAGGATGCAATATCATCAGTATCCTAAGGAAATTGACCTTTACATTTCCATCCCAGTTGGAGGAGAGATGCTGTGGATATCTTTACTTGGTGCTTTGAGGCTATCAGGGTCTGGATGGGGCAAAACAGGCTGAAACTGTATCTAAGCAAGGCAGCTACGCTGGTTGTCCACTTAGTCTGCCTGCTGACTTTAATGTTATCTCTATAGGGAGATGTTAGAGCTAAAATTGGGGTTCCTTTTAGATTTTCCAGTTCTGCCCGTGTGGCTTATAGAAGCTGTCACAAGAGAAACTTTTGTTCAGCTTATTTGGAAAAGATTACCATGTTGCTATAGAAATTCTTAAGCCCATGTCACACTGAACCAACGGATGCAAAGAGGATGTAAAACGGACAAAAAAGCTTGCCATCCGTTGGTTTGCAGGGAGTTGCTCCCCCTTTATAGGCAGTATAGGTGTCCCTTTGCATCCTCTAGCCATCCTTTAGGCATTCTGTAGACATCCTTAATTATCCGGAGATAAGTCCCCTCTGCAAATGTTTTTTCATTTTAAACGTTTTGTTTCCGTGTGCATTCTGCGAGCATTCCGTTCTGCATCCGATTCCACGTCCGTTCTGCTTCTCCCTACATCTGAGCGGATGCCGAGTTGCGCAGTATGCGTAGCGGATGCTAAGCGGATATAGCGGATGCGTAACGATGCCTAGCAGATGCGTTGCAGATTGCAGACGGTATGAATCTGGATACATTTTCCCGCAAAAGTTTGGGGCAGCCCAAAACTTTGGAGCGGATGAAATGTCAATAAACGGATGTGGACGGATAGAGAGTAAGCCAAAATGGAGCAGTGAGTACATCGCATTTT
>BHFT01063893.1:0-10440 GCA_004320025.1 Laticauda laticaudata
ATAACAATGGATGTAACATTTTTCTCTTCCGTTGTGTCCTTTTTGCATCCGTTGGGCAGTGTGACACGGCCTTAAGCAACACAAAAGTCAAGCCAAAGCTGACAAAATTAGCTCAAACATCTAGAATTTGCACTTCCCCTTTTGCCTGTAGAGACAGGCATGACATTTACATCACTCCATAGGAATCTGGCAACAGCCATTAAAATATTGAAAGACCTATTCTTTCACAAAAACAGATATCTCAATCACAAAGCTCCAAAGCACCAACTCTTAATCTCTTTTTGTCAGCCACCGCAGAAACATCCTGCTGTCACTAATTTCTGGCTACCAAATAAACATCCTTTCTGCAGCTGGCCTACATTTTATTTCCAGCATCTGTCTCCCATCTCTCTTTCCAGCATCTTTCTCCTCTTCAAGGATCTGCTTGAGGCAGTTTTCCTATGGCAGGAAGAACTGGGGCTGCTTTCTATCTTCATTAAGATTTTTATTTATTATATCTATATCTATATAATCTCCCCCCTCTCTATCCCTCTCTATCTCTATCTCTCTATCTACCTCTATCTTTCTATCTATATGCACAAATTTATATAAAATAAATGTATAATCCATTTCTTCTTTAGGGAAAATATTCTATCCTGCCTCAGTTTAATATTATAAATAAATACCAAATGAATTTCTTTGGGCTTTTGCTAATCTAGAGAAAACAGTTGGAGATGGGTTTTGATGAAAGAAATTGAATATATTCCTTTGATATGTCAATAGAATTTATAATCCTGAACAGATGGTTATTTTTCAATCAATTATCAAATTAACCCCAATTATTTTCCTTTCATCTTCATGTCTCAAGGGAGCTTTATTTGTTGGTGTTCTTAATATTCTTGTTTGGTGCTGTAAACAAGCAAGTAATCATTCAAGTTAGACTGTGCTATTCAGCCAAGAATTTTTTAAAAGAAAAAAATAGGACAAATGAAAGACTGCAAAGAAGGAATTCTATCATGCAAATTGATGAACTTTTTATATTTGTCTTAATGTTTTTGCCAGGGATACTTTCAGAGATTCCTAACACAAACTGCATTTCAGTGATCCTGTTCCAATTCTTCATAAATATTATCAATCAGGAGATGTCTTTGTTGCTGCTATTTTGTCTCAAACCTATATATTTTCAAACACAATACACTTTTATGAAAAGCCTTCTACTGACTGTTTCTATGATGCTGAGTAAGATACTCATGAATCTAAAACAATTTTTTAAGAATTGAGTTTGATATCTGCTGCTGGGTCTGTATTGTATTATCCTTTTTTCCATGAAGACTGAAATTGTGTAAGGATGCCTTAGTTGTCAAGCTCAATTAATAATGTATTGGGAATGAACAGTTCTACTTTATCTCATTTATATGGAAGAGTACATGGTTTTGAGTTCATGGTCTTGACAGATCATATTCTCAGCTAATTATGTTGAAGAGGTTCAATGTTTTATACATATCTACTTTTCTGCAGTTTACTAATGAAGTTATATGTAAATTACTTTGGAGGAAGCTTTATGAATGCCACATAATAAAATTCTACTTTGTACTGTATTTGTAACTTGTTGCATGAGGATGATATGTTGATGTAATATTTATTTTTAATAAAGTTTCATGAAAGATAATCATAAATCCATTTGCTAAATTTCTTTATTGAAATCTTTCTTACAATTTTTTTATTTTGTTTTGTTTTTACTAAAGAAATATCCCATTATATTTCAAGATCCCCATATTCCTCAAAAAGAATTGTTGTAATTCAGTGGCATGGCAAAATAAATTTGGTTTGAGTTGTTGCTCAACTCATAAAATCTCATGTTTTTTGAATTATGAAATCCCTATATATAATGTAAGTTAAGAATTTCCCCATGTTAAAAAAATATATCTTGTCATTTATGCTTAAAAGCTGTTCTTATTTTTATTGTTTCTAAAATGAATATCAACAGTGGAACTAATTATCAGTATGTTATTATGAATAACTAAAGTTTTGATTTCCCAAAACTTTAATTATTCATAATAACATACTACTTAGTTATTTTAGTCTTGCAAAACTTCTGTAGAAAAAATTGTTTTCCTGAAATTTTGATACAATCTCATCTGATCAGTGTATTCTTATCTGATGTTTGTTTTGAGTACAGTATATTTAAAGCTATGAGTTCAACAAATATACAGAAACCAATAAGCCGTAACCAACATTTCATTTCAATTCAGGATAGTGACTCAGCTCTACCAACACATTTTGTCTTTGGCATTTACTATAGAGGAAATCAATGAAAATCCCCAGATTTTGCCCATTCTCACTCTGGGCTCTCATATCTATAACAGCAACTTTATTGCAAGCTGGACATATCATGCCTCAATGGAAATATTCTCAACTCAAGGCAAGTTAATCCCTAACTACAAGTGTGAAACAGAGAACATCCTAGTGTCAGTCATTGGAAGACCTAATTCTGAAGTCTGTATTCACATGGCAGCTATTGTCTCTATTTTTAAGATTCCACAAGTAAGAGTTTCCTCCCAGCTTTTAAATCTATATCTATCTATCGATATCTATCCATCTATCTATCTATCTATCTATCTATCTATCTATCTATCTATCTATCTATCTATCTATCTATGTTTTCCTTTAAGTATAAGTTTTTCTCCATTTGGAACAAATATGTTTGAAAATACATAGCAATCCCCCTGTTCCTTAATATAAAATTTTAATGAAAACCTGTGAAGAATACAGATTTCCCTTTCAAGAGCAATGAAAAAAAAAGTAAAATAGTAGGGGAATAGTTTTGTTTGATGTTCCGACATGCAAGCAAAATAATTTGTATTATTTATTTTCACATGTTATACTGTCTGAACTAATCCCAAAAATGTAACTTTCATTTTTAATTGAATTAAAATTCTTTGTTTATCTTTTCCAAAGCATATTTTCATATTTCTGTTGTATGTTCTCATTGTTACATAGCAAGACAAATACTTTTCAGCACATTCAGTTTACAGGATTAGGGAAATTCATTTCATAAGCTCCTTTGTGTAAGAAAGAAATGGTATTTTACTCATATAT
Source organism: Laticauda laticaudata (assembly GCA_004320025.1). Taxonomy (NCBI): domain Eukaryota; kingdom Metazoa; phylum Chordata; class Lepidosauria; order Squamata; family Elapidae; genus Laticauda; species Laticauda laticaudata. The sequence continues at coordinate 3,079 of BHFT01063893.1, forward strand.
GAAAAAAGATATAAAATAGAATTATCTAACTATTAATTCTCTAAAACAATTTATAGTTTACTTATGGCTCTGCTTCTGAGATGAACACAAAAAATCAAGCTGTTTTCAATCACTAGATGTTTCCAGATATACACAGACAATACAAAGGGTTACTGTTGCATTTCCAGTGGACATGGATTGGGGTATAATGTGACAATGATAACAATGGAGAGAGATTTGTCCAGGATGCCCTTTCTATGTTTTCTGAGAGTGGAATATGCTTTGACTATATAGAAAAATTTCCAATAATTACATCAGTTAGTGATACTGATAAGATGGTGGTGGAGGGAATAAATCAGTATGATATTATAGTTAAAAGCATAGCTAATATATCCATTGTTTATGGTGAAATTGAAACTATGATATTTTTCAGAATGTGTTCCACATTGTCAAAATATGAGGCTATATCAATAATGGCAAAAGGAAGGGTTTACATTATGGCAGCTCAGATGGAATTCACATCATTCCCCTTTGAAAAGAAAGAAGGCATAGACTTGCTTCATAGTGCCCTGTCCTTAGCAGTTCATTCAAAGGAGGTCCCAAGATTAACTGACTTGCTTCAGTTGATAAATGCTAGCTTTAAAGTAGAAGATGGCTTCTTTCAGGGTTTTTGGGAAGAAGCCTTTGGATGTTTNGTCTACAACAGACAGACAAGAAAAGGTCTCCTGCACTGGTAAGGAGAAACTGGAGAATCTCCCAGCATCTATTTTTGAAATGAGCATGACTTCCCATAGCTACAGCATTAACAACTCAGTCTATGCCATGGCATATGCTTTGCACAACATGCTTTCATTTCAATTGGAAAAGACAGAGAATGTCAGTGAAGCAATCCATAGCTTGCTGGCTCAACACCAATGGCAGGTAATGTTTTATATGATTAAAGTTGATTAAAATTAGGTCAATATGCCTACAAAAGTGTATAGAGTCAGGGCTATGGTTTTTCCCAGTTGCAATGTATGGCTGTAAAAGTTGGACCATAAGAAAGGATGACCACCAAAGAATTGAGGCCTTTGAATTATGTTTCTGGAGAAGACTCTTGAAAATCCCTTGGACTGCAAGGCGGTCAAACCAATCAGTCCTAGAGGTGATCAACCCCGACTGCTCTTTAGAAGGCCAAATGCTGTGGATGAAATTCAAATACTCTGGCCACCAAATGAGAAGGAAGGATTAACTGGAGAAGAGCTGGGAACAATTGATGGCAAAAGAAGGGGATGGCAGAGATTGAGGTGCCTGGATGGAGTCATTGAAGCACTCGGCAGGAGCTTAAATGGACTCCGGGAGATGGTAGAGGACAGGAAGGCCTGGAGGAATTGTCCATGGGTCAGACACGACTTCACAACTTAAAAAAGCAATGTGTCTCACAGGAGGGATTCTATATTAAATAGAAACATATTGCTTTGTGTTATATTTCTTTTGTGACTGGAACCATTTTGTTAATTGGTTCCAGAAGGTGTGATGAGTACCAAAATTGATGAGTACCAAACAATTTTTCCCATACAAATTAATGTAGTGTATCACAAGGCAACAAACAAGAACAAGTTCTAGTTTTTGCGTTGAGTACCAGACAAACAATGATTATTGGGATAAATTTTTGGCATCAAAATTCAGCAAGTAACAAATTTGATGAGTTTCAAAGTAGTTGAGCTTTATACCACTATAGCTCCCATAGTTTAAAATTTCAAAAGTATATATCAGCTGAGCAGGAATGGAAGCTGGTTAATAAATATGAACTGTATCTTGAGAGGCAAGTTGGGTCTAATTCACAGCAGATGTTGGTGAAACACCAGGAACTCTATTGTCTTAAACATGGTTATAAATCACTGAAGCCCAATATTACCCAAAAAATGTGAACTGTGAAAGTTAGCATTGCTTCACAAACTGTCAGGTGATCACCTTTTTCACAGTGGTAGAAGGGGAGTGAGTTTGTGAATGAGGAGTACTGTGGGGCCCTTGGTGCTTACTGAGCTTGATTATTTAGTTGCAGATGTTTCATGACTCAACCAGATAACATCATCAGTGTTAGAAGAGAGTGGGGTTGGTGAATAGGAAGAGAAGGAGGAGGAGGAGAGTATTTGAAATTAGCAGCAGAAAGCAGACTTTGATGTTTTTTGAGAGAAATCAGAAGACCAATTCATCATATTCTTGTTCTAACAATTCTTGATAAATTAAGCATTTTTTTTAACCTATAATTTCTTTCTTGTAAAATGTTACTTATTTCAAGACCCATAAAGGCATTTTCTGGCTGAATTCTAAATTCATATCTCTTCCATATTCTCAGTTGATCACTTCTAATAAATTATTCTTAAAATCTACATTAACCTTATGTCAGGGTTCCGAAGATTGCTCTAATTAAATGATGAGCCTCGAACCAAACTTCAAAAGAATCCAAAATATTTATTAATAGCAACGTGTCTGGCACTAACCCATATGAAGCCAACTCTGACACATGTAATTTACTATCACCTATGACCCTATTTCCTACCCCTCCCTTCTGAATGTGTCATAAATCAGATTTTCCAATGAAGCATGGTCACAGGCTGGGTGTCATCAATCACACTCTCCAATGAAGGATTTTTGTGGGCAGAAGATCTAGGAGCCAAGGCTACAATCTTTAAAAGCATGGAATGTGCTTCTGGTTTTTATTCGCCATACTGCTCCTTCAGGTTCCCCTATCCTTCTTATGGCAACTCGGAAATAGATATAGGAATGTTTTACGAGCTGACATCTTAATTGTATTATATCATAGAAAACTATGCCAATGATACCATCCATATCTCGATAATGATCTAATTCTAAAATTATTTGTCAACAAAATCATCGTTGGTTTTGCACAGTTCACATAGTTTAATAGTAGGATTTGCCTTCCTAAATTGTTGAATTTCTACTTTATTCCTTTATGGATATTCTATGGAGAGTTTAAAAGTGACTTTTATAGCTTACAAAAAAATACAGTTTTACAATTAGAAACATGTTGGATCAGTTGTAGAAAGATGTCACTGATTCATCTTCTCAGAGACCTCTGATAGGCTATTTGCCAAAGAGTTACTCTGTACTGAGACCTAACCATAAAGGCATGGATCACACCCATTTACAAATAGGCATGAGCTTGCATAGCAACAGGTGTCCAGCAAACAAATACTTGAGGCCTTTTCAGAAAATGAATTTATTCATCCTAATTTCTTCTTTTTCTCTAGAACACTATTCTAATTCTTGTTTTCAGTCTATGTCTATTTGTCATGCATGAAAAAACTTAAATCACAAACACCACTATCCTTAAATATATCCTGATGAATTGCAATCTCCTCTCCTCTCTTCAACTCAACCATTTTGTGAAAATAATCTCATTTAACAACAGTATTGGGGAAACAGTTTTTTTCAATCAAAATGGAGAACTGGAAACTGGATTTGATATTATCAATTGAGTAATATTCCCAAACCTTTCCTTCCTAAAGGCCTAGGCCCACTGGCCGACGGATGCAAAATGAATGCATAAAGGACACAGCAGACAAGCAAAATTTAGGGGGTGGCTCCATCCATTGTCATCCGCTCCCAAAAGTGGTGAAAATTTGCATAAACAAAACAGAAAAGAATGAAAAAGAATGGATGTGTAATATGTAGTATGTAGCGGGGATGTTAAACAGATGTTCATAGGAAGCCTAGCGGATTAAAGTGGATGGAAGCGGATGGAACCTTCAAAGGGGTTCTGGGGGAGAATTTTGAAGTGGACGCATAGCACAAGGGGCAGATGCATAGCGGATGAAGTTGATGCATCACGGACACCTATAGGAAACAAAGGGGATGCCATGCAGATGTATATCAGATGCAGAGCATTCACTGCACATTTGGGGAGTATGAATTGCATCAGCTCCACAGATATAAAAGGATGCAGCACGCATGCAGTCAGCATACAAAGGAAAGATGTGCTGCCACATACATCTAGCAGGAACACCATGGTTCGTTACTGGACACTCCTTTCGTGATTCAAGCCAATGCAAGTGATGTGGCTATTGGAGCGGTATTACTTCAAATCAATGAGAAAGGGACTTTACAGCCTTGTGCGTACACCTCCGTAAGCTGTCTGAAACAGAGAGAAGATGGGCCGTCTGGGAGATAGAAGCTTCTGCAGTTCGTTCAGCCTTGCTGACCTGGAGACATTTCCTGGAAGGAGCAAAACACCCATTTGAGGTATGGACTGATCATAAGAATCTGGAAGCTTTAAAAATGCCCCGGAAGCTGTCCTCTAAACAAGTCCGCTGGCCCAGTACTTCAAGCGATTCAATTTCTCATTGAAGTACATTCCAGGTGGGAAGAATTCATGGCGGATGCTCTCTCTAGACTACCTCAATATAATGGCATGCGCCAGGAGGTGATAAGCCCCATTGTTTCAGCCAAAATCTAGCCACCCCAGTGATCACCAGAGCTCAAAAGAAGAACAAAGAAGTGGTTTTATCGAATGACCTAACCGAACAATTAAAAGAAGCTTTAAAAACTGGACGAATGGTTCCTGACTCATTCAAGTAACTTTACGATTAGAGATGGTTTGGCTTGGGTGGGCGCCAAGTGTATGTGCCACAGGTACTGAGGAGCCAAATACTACAACAGGCTCATGATTCTAAAACAGCTGGCCACTTCGGATTTGTGAAGACCTTACATCTGGTTAAGCGGCAATTCTGGTGGCCTACTTTAAAGAAAGACATTGAAGCTTATGTAGCAGCTGTCCAGTTTGTGCTTCAGGAAAGAGACCTCCTGGTAAGCCAGTAGGATTGTTACAAAATGTAGCTAGACCAACGGCTCCCTGGAAGGAAATCTATATGGACTTTATAGTAGAATTGCCTGAAAGTGGTGGAAACAAGGTCATCTGGGTAGTGACTGATTTTTTCCAAACAAGTACATTGCATACCTTGTTCCAAGATTCCCTCCGCTAAAACACTGGCTAAACTGTTTATATCACATATCTGTAGGTTACATGGCGTCCCGGAATGCATAATCTCTGATAGAGGGGTCCGTTTTACCTCAAATTTTTGGAAAGAGTTCCTGAAGTTAATAGGCCTCCACCCAGGGGTTAAGCTCCGCCCACCACCCCCAAACCAATGGGGCCTGTGAGAGGACTAACGCAGTGTAAGAACAATATCTCAGATGCTACATAAATTATCAACAAGATAACTGGTCCGAATTATTACCATTTGCCGAAGTGGCATATAACAACTCCGTACACAGCAGTACTGGATTTTACTCCATTTAAAGTGGCTTCGGGACAAGATTCGTTCCCATACCTGAACTTCCTCGTGAAAAACCTAACACCATTCATTGGATGAATGGATAACTCAACTCCAACTTAACTGGCCAGTAACACGCAAAGCATTAGATGAGGCCCATCAAGTCATAAGAAATTTGCAGACAAGAAAAGATCCCCCCAGAAAGAATATAAAGTGGGTGACAAGGTTTTCCTGTCCACCAGATACCTGCAGACCACTCAAAAGTCAAAGAAGCTACGTCCTAAGTACGTTGGTCCATTCACAATGAACGGATTATAAATCCTGTAACAGTCCGGCTAACCTTACTCAAAACTCTTCGACGAATTCATCCGGTTTTCCATGTTAGTTTGCTAAAACCTGAACATACTTCTGACTTAAGACCCATCCAGGCTGACCCCCCAACCATAACTGATTGAAGGTGAACAACATTTTGAAGTTAAAGAAATTCTGGACTCTTCGCAAATGGAGGGGTCGACTCCAGTATCTTGTAGCCTGGAAACATTTCCCGTCTTCACAAGCGAATGGGTTAACGAAACCGACGTTAAGCCCCTAAGTTGGTCAAAGCATTTTGTTCCAAGTATCCTGATAAACCTTAGGAGTGTGTTGTTTTGTAATTGTGTAGTGATTAATAATTGTCTTTATATTTTCTCCTCTCTCCCTTCTAGGACTGATGATTTTCCTTTTTCTAGGAGGGCCGAATGTCAGCCTTCAAGATCTTCTGCTATTGCTTTGCAATAAGTAAGTAAGTAACGGGGGTGGGGAGGGGAGATAGGAATAAGTTGGGGAAGTGAGCTGGAGGTGTTACACTCATCTGTTGTATAAATGGGAGGGGGGAGCATAAGCTAGAGTTAGGTTTCTATTTCTCGCTTAGCTTTCTTCTCTCTCACAACTGCAACCTGTTATCAAAATATGCCAAGGTCAACGGAGAGAGGCCTCATCATCACCTGAAGATGCCCACATGATCATATCCACAACTTCTAATTGGAAGTGTCTTTTGAACTATTGGGGGTGGGAACATTTCAATCATTTTCTATATGTGAATTGCCGCCCTAATTTCTCAGATTCAGAATTCTTTGGTTGCTACCACTTCATTTTTAGTAAAAGATATCTTTTCTCTAAACTAAAGAGTCTAAGTATTTCTTTCCTGGATTTTGAATGGAGCTCCGCCTGACAGAGGGTTGTGCAGAAGTTCTGTGATCTTCTGCTTCATCACCTGGTACTGGGCCTCGGGCAGGTCCCTGAGGGTCTGGCTCACGTAGTTGATGAAGGTGTTCTGGCCCGAGGATGCTTTGTCCAAGTGGACCAAGCTGTGAGAGAAGTTCTGTGCTCTTCTTCATTGTGTCCCTGATCTCCAACAGGACAGTGTGGCTCTGGCCCTCCAGTCTACCTCTCTGCCTGCATCCTCTGGAGCTGGGGTGGGGATGGGGGTGGGTTGGCCTCTGTGCTGCTGCGTTGTTCCTCCATTTGTGACAGCAGGGCGTCATCCTCCATGGGATCCTCCAAGTCTGCCCGGACAAACATCTCCCGGTCAGTGAGCTTGACAGCGGCCTGCCCAGATTTCTTGAGGTATAGCTTTCCATACCAGGTGTGCATGTGCTTCTACCATCCCAGGAGTACTTCTGCAGTGTACCCCAGGCTCTCTGCCTTGTCTCTCCAAGCTGCCTGCTTCTTCTTGGTGTCCCAATACACTCTGTGCCCTTTTCTCCAGAGGTACTCGTTCTCCCTCAGCCATTCCAGCACCTCATCCTCATGCTCCTCGGAAATGGTGTACTGTTTCCTCTCTCCCTTCTACTTCCCTTGCCTCTTCCTCCTCTGGCAGGGTCTTCAGCATGGCCTTCAGGGTCTTCAGCATCAGGGCCTTCTGGAGATTGTTCAGGGCCTTCAGGCCTTTAGCAGCAGGGCTTTAGCAGCAGGGCTTTGAGGGGCTTGAGGGGCTTGGGGCTGATCCACTACAGCAGCAGAAGCAGCTTCAGAGTCAGTGCCAGGGGGTGGGATGCTGGTTCTGCCCTTCTTCACCTTGCCAGGGCTTGAATGAGTAGGCACAGACTTCCTCTTCTTGCCTGACTGA
>BHFT01063895.1:0-13404 GCA_004320025.1 Laticauda laticaudata
TATGAACATCCGTTTAACATCCCCGCTACATACTACCCACGTCCGTTCTTTTCCGTTCTGTTTATACAAATTTTCACTACTTTTTGGAGCGGATGACAATGGATGGAGCAACCCCCAAAATTTTGCTTGTCCGCTGTCTCCTTTATGCATACGTTTTGCGTCCGTCGGCCAGTGGGACCGGGTCTTTGTTCTAGATTGCTTCTCTGCTTGATTAGTTTTCATCCATTTCTTCTTGTCCTGACTTCAGGTGCCTTCAGGAGAATAGGTTGACCCTCTCCTCTTTGTGGTAGCCCCTCAAGTATTAGAACACCACTATCATATCACCCCTAGTCCTTCTTTTCATTAAACTAGACCTACCCAATTCCTGCAATCATTCTTCATATCTTTTAGTCTCCAGTCCCCTAATCATCTTTGTTGCTCTTCTCTGCACTCTTTTTAGAGTCTCAACCTCTTTTTTACATTATGGTGGCCAAAACTGGATGCAGTATTCCAAGTGTGGTCTTGCCAAGGCATTATAATGGAGTAATTACACTTCACGTGATCTTCATGTTTTTTATATTTATAGAATTTTTCTAAAATTTAGATAGAAACTTCAAGGCCATCTTTTTCCTTCTTACTTTTTAAAAATCTTTCATCTTGACCTAGAATGGACAGTTTTTCAAATGAGAATGGCCCTTTGAAGACTCTTGAAATATCAAGGTGTCCTTTTTAAATCATATTCACAGTCACTCCTGTTTTCACTTGTAGATGTTAACATCTAAGACTTGTCCATGCTACAGATAGGTCCAGTACATCCTACAAAACTAGGTTTGGCCAACTTGGCTTTTTCTGGAGGAACATCAAACAGGCATTTGCAGTTCATTTAGTGACCATTCAAAATTACAATGGGACTGAAAAAAAGTGATTTATGATCATTTTTCACACTTACAACCATTGTAGCATCCCTATGGTCATGTGATCAAAATTCAGGTGCTTGGCAACCAACTCACATTTATGATGGTTGCAGTGCCTTGAGGTCATGTGATCCATTTCTGTGACCTTCTGACAAGCAAAGTCAATGGGGAAATGATAACAACCATGTTAATAACTTAACAATCATGTTAATAACTTAAGAATTGCAGAAATCTGTATAGTTACATTTGTTTAAAGCCTGTTTAAATTAGAATCTACATATTCTCTTATTTAGTGCCAGAATTCTTGGCATTTTCCTGTTGGCTTCACTGAGATATAAATACCCGGCAACAAAATGGATATGGTTGAAAAGTATTAAATACACCCAATATTACCCTGCTTGAAAATTCCTCATAATTCAAATTTTCAAGTGCAGATATTTATTTTGCAATTGTAATATTTCCACTATTCATTCTTCTCACATCTCTGCTGAGTGAATCGTAGGTGGCATAAATTGGTCACTGCATTACACTGCATGACATTCTGAGATCTCTAGTAAAACAATCAATCAACAATATAGTTTTCAGAAACTTCTGACCGCCCTAGTCATTCTTGGTCTCCAATAAGAATATCTTCAAAATATTTATCACCAGGAAAGTTTATGACATTGATAATCCAAAAATTTCTCTCCTGTCCTTTTCATCAGAGGAACATCCTCAGCATAAGAAAATGTGAATTAATGACCAAACATCTCCTGTATCCTTGAAAAGTGTCTTCCTTCACTGAGAACTTGTTTCCCTGACAGCTGGAGACCTATCATCATGGAAGTGAATTAAAATTGATGTATTAAGCCTTATAATTAAAGAGAAAGAACAGTGCAGTGGTAAACAAAGGGAACAAAACCTCTGTGGAGTGAACCTGGATATCCAAAGGCAACAGAGAAATTTTAAATGGACTAATGCTCAAGTATAAATATCAACAAATCCTAAATTTGATCAGACTAAGAGAAAAGAAGCCCATTGTTTACATTCTGCTAATAGAAAAGCAACCAAAGATACAACAGATATAACAGAATACAGAATTGGAGGTTCCAACTCTTCTAGTCCAACCCATTACTCAGGCAGAAAAGCTGTTAGTTGGAAGTTAGTTGGAAGATAGCAAGTATGTCAGAATAAGCGTAGCCATTACACAGCATAAGAACAGAGTCATTGAAATATTAAGCCTCTCCAGAAGCACTTAAGTTATTTATACCATAACATGAAAGAATAAGAGGAAGCCTTCAGGCCACAGTCCATTTTGGCCCACCATTTTGTTCATCACAGTGGCTAGCTAAATATATCTAGGGTGCTTGTAAGTGTGAAACATAAATATGCTCCTCTTTCATCAATGTTCTACAGCATGGTTGTCAAACTTATGGCATCATGTTGCTGTCACGTGACGTTTCATGACGTTTTTCCCATTTGCGGAGCTGGGACTGGCATGGCCTGCACATTCAGCCCACAGACCATCAGTTTGACATCCCTGTATTTGGATCTGTCTCTGACTTCTCTCTTTTTTCTGTTGTCTTTGTATTTTGTATTAAGAAAATAAATACATTTAATTAAAAAAAAATAACTGCTACTTATATTTTACAGAGCTCACAGCCTGTTTCCTGCTGGAGATAGATGATATGTTTGATGCTTTCCAGTGGTGCAATTCAAATTTTTTTACTACCGGTTCTGTGGGCATGGCTTGGAGGGTGTGGCAAGGGAAGGATACTGTAAAATCCCAATTCCCTCCCTACTCCTGGGAGAAGGTTACTACAAACTCCCATTCCCTCCCCACCCCACTAACCTGCTTTCCAGCTCTGTTCTCTTGGGCAGGGCAACAAAAGAAGACGCAGCCAATCAGCTGGTACTTGGGAGGCAAGGACTAGATGGGAGCAAGGCCAGTCAGAGGAGGTTATTTGCTGGTTCTCCAAACTACTCAAAATTTCTGCTTACCAGTTCTCCAGAACTGGTCAGAACCTGCTGAATACCACCTCTGATGCTTCCCATGCCTTCCTCCCAAACTCCATTTGTTTGTAAAATTCCTGTAATCCGGTTTACATTCTTGCTTGTTCACATTGGTCATGAGTGCTTGCTTCTCTTCTTTCCAGACTTTCTTCTTTCTGGTTTTTTTTCTTTCTATCTAATCACCAATACGTAGCATATATGAACTTATTTAAAAAATGTCACCTCTTTCATGCTCTCCCTTTTAGATCAAAGCCTCAGATCATTCTTGCAACCCTTCCAACTTCTGGCACACAATTGAACCCGATGTAGAATTTTTTCTTGTGCATTGTGGCTTTTAACAATTTAAAAACTGGTTCTCCTTCATATGGGTGATAATATGGAAAAAATAATACTTGAACAGAAAAACTGGGCTGAACTAATGTGATCTGATTTTGCTGCTTTGTGAATGTAAGTGGTTAAGGCACCAGGCTAGAAACCAGGAGATTGGGAGTTCTAGCCTCACCTTAGCTATGCAAGGTAGTGACTTTGGGCCAGTCACTCTTTCTCAGCCCAACCCACCTCACAGCGTTGTTGTGTAGGGAAAATAGGAGAAGGAAAATTTAATTAATTCTACTATCAAGATGAGGGATACGGTGGCTCAGTGGCTAAAATGCTGAGTTTGTCGATTAGAAAGGTTGGCAGTTTGGTGGTCCGTATCCCTAGCACCATGTGATGGAGTGACCTCCTGTTACTTGTCCCAGCTTCTACCAACCTAGCAGTTTGAAAGCATGTAAAAATGCAAGTAGAAAAATAGGGGCCACTTTGGTGGAAAGTAATAGCATTACGTGCACCTTTGGTGTTTAGTCATGCCGGTCACATGACCACAGAGATGTTCTCAGACAGTGTTGGCTCTTTGGCTTTGTAATGGAGATGAACACCGCCCCCTAGAGCTGGAAACTATGAGTACATATGTGCAAGGGGAACCTTTACCTTTACTATCAAAATATTCTCTGAATCCTTCCCTTCCCTCTCCTCCCCTTCCCTTCCCTTCCTTTTCCTCCCCTCCCCTTACCTTCAAAGAATATAATTATGTGTGTTGATACACTAAATACATAATTTAGCTACAAGTATATAGCTATAAGGACAAATAAATAGATATTCTACTATAAGGGGGAGTATGTAGAACTTTAAGATTTGATTTTACCAAAGTAGATTCCTTTTCTAAACAAGTGCCATTTTGATCTACAGATCCTGGGGGAGTATAGTGGAAGATCTTTCTTGCCTATCCAATTTTGGAATTTTGAATACACCGTACCTGTGCAAATATATATATATCGAAGTTGCCATGGTTCTGCCTTAGTATGTTGTACAGAAATTGGCAGCCACTCTCCAAGATCTCCACCCCAAATCATTCTCTGCCTATTGTGGCAAGATGCTGAGAATTGAATTGGAGACCTTTCACTTATCAAGCATATGTGTTCCATTACTGAGCTACAACCTTCCTCCTATTATGGCCTGTGATACAGTTTGATGAAATCTGGACTGGGGGAGAAAAAAGAAAAGAAAAGAAAATAAAAGAAAAGAAAAGAAAAGAAAAGAAAAGAAAAGAAAAGAAAAGAAAAGAAAAGAAAATTACCTCAGAAATGCATTTGTGGATGATTGAATGGGGTGTCATCGTTCTGCCTGCCCATCCTCCGAGCAGCTGGGCAAAGGCTTCTCTCCCTGTACACATTCCGCCTTAATACTATATTTGTCACACAGATCCTTCCTACTTGCCCATCTGGCATTTAGATACAGTTTCCAAATTTGTCGTCCTTTATGTTCCAAAAGCCTATTTGACTTGAGATGTTTCCATAAAGAGGCAGAAAACCCTGCCAGGGTTTGATATACAGAACCAACATCCCGTCTGTAGAGCCATGCTGCTTTCCAATCAGAAAAAGCAACACTGGCCTGCCATGATGGTTGTTCTGCTGTTCTGACTAAGGTACACCTAGGTTACCTATCTGGGTACCTGTAACACAGCTACCCAGCCAGAGTGCAAAAGTGCCATGGTTAATTTCAGCTTTTCGGAAAATGAAATCTACTCCGCCAATTTCCAGTGGAGAAGAAGGCCATTTCGGATGGAAGCCCCTGATGCTAGCAGGGCATGTGCCAAGACCTGCTGAGGAAAAGTGTCCTTGATGGAACTTTGCCCATTGACAGCTCATCATTGAGAGGCAATTGACAAAACAAAACACAAAAAAGCATACCTTTTTGTGCAGCAGCCAGCCTCCTTCTGCTTCCTTCATAATCTATATTGGGAGCATATCATGTGTCATGGCAGTGCAGTTAATGGGCTTAGTCATCTCCTGCAAAGTAATCTACACTAGGTGATAGATATGTTGGGAAATCTCAGAAGCTGGATAAATGGCCAATGCATGCCAGCTAGATAACACTGGGTTCGTGCAATGGGGGAGGGGGGGAGTAATTGCATTCACAGCAGAGAACCTAGTCCGAAAGTTGGTGGAGCCAAGAGAAAAAGATGGTCAAAGACGGATGAATACTAAATGTAATTTATCTTAAAAGATATGTACATAGGAGTAATTTAGGACTTATTTAATGATTTTCCCCATCAAATTATACATTACAAAAGTTAGTTCCTACTTTTGGAGGAATTCTGGTGGAAGCCATTTCAGTTTGGAGAGGAAAACAACCTTTTTTCACACTTCAGTCTTTCAGAGAACCTGGAATCCATCATGGTGTCAGCCATTCTAAATTGTGGCCTTGTTTTGATTTCCCAGAATCTTAACAGAATTTATCCAAGGGGGCTCTACAATTCCCAGTGCTGTGATTCAGTTGACTTACTTAAATCAGGCCCATTATAGCCCCACATTTGCTAACGTCACTCAGCGTTCACCAAGTTTCACTTGCTCCTTTTTCTTATCACCCTATAATGTCAAAGCAACACCCCAATGCTTTCTCAATCACAGTTTCTGCTGTGCTGAAACGTACTTCCACCTTACATTCTGTCTTGGATGATCACATGCAAAAGGATGCCTAAAACAGTGGTGGGATTCAAATTGTTTTACCACTAGTTTGGTGGGCATGGCTTGGTGGGTGTGGCTTGGTGGGCGTGCTTTGCCTAATACTGGCGCTCAGCTTCCCCCACACTGGCTGAGACCTGCAACGCCAATCAGCTGAGAGCATAAAGAACAGAAAAGCGAAGGGGCAGTGGGAGCGCCATCCTGCACTTTTCTTTTTCCTCTCAGCTGATTCTCAGCTTTTTTTTATTACTGGTTTGGTCAAACCGGTCTGCATACTATCACTGGTCTAAAAGCATTTCCAGAAAAGAACACACCTCAGTTCAAACAACAGAGTTTGCTTTCAATGACTACCATCAAAGGATCTGTCTCCTCCCTCTCTTCCTCCTGTTTCTTTAATTTCCCTCCTTAGATCTAGATGTTATCAAAATGGAGTAGTGTCCATACGCACTTCACATGGTGTCTCATTTGGAGGATTCCACAGCCTGGGGCATTTAGCCACATGTTCTGGAGAACCATACCAGTGACTAAATGGCCACTGTAGCATGAAAGGAATCTATAGAGTTCTATAGCCCATCTAATTCTGGTTCCGAAGATTCAACAACTGTTATGAGAGTGGCAGAAGGACCATCACCCCAATCTCTGACCCTTTCTAACCGGTCTCTTAAGATTGCAGAACCATTTCCTTTCACCCAATGGAACTGAATCCTGAAAATATCAGAAGAGACAAAAGGAAATATTTTGTTACTCAGTGCATAATTAAACTTTGGAATTGGCTACTACGAGATGTGGTGCGGGCTACCAGCCTGGCTGGCTTCACAAAAGGATTGGTCCAATTCATGAAAGTCATGGGGAATCAATGGCTATTAGCCTTAATGGCCATGGAACTGTGTTTGAAGGCCATCTGCTAGGACATTAGTGGGCTTCCTTATGTAGGTGATGGACCACTGGAAGAAGTGACTGCCTGCCAATGAAGCGGGCATTGCTTATGTTCTATTCTAGTGCTCACACAATATAGAGCTAATGCTAAACAGCAAACTCTGAAATAATTTTCCTATAAAAGTTGGAAGGTTTACATTATCTAGAAAAAGAATAGAAAAAAGATGTAATGTAAGACTTCCCATATATTAAGAAATGCCTAGTATGCTCTGATCAAGCATATAGTTGTGGTCTAGATTGTATGTTTCTCGTGAGCCCATTCTAATTCTGGACCAGATGAGCTTGCCAGTTTTTAAACTCATTGTATTTCATCTGCTTCTTCAAAGACCCTTTTATATAATCTGATTTTATGGGCTTAATTCCCCATCCCCAAATAAATTGACTAGACTAAGGGTTCCCAACCTGGGGTGCGAGACGATCTTCCAGGGGGTATGAGAAAAGTCCAGGTAAATAATAGGATATTGGCTATATGTTGGCATTTTTATTTTCTTTTGCAATGGACTAACTTTGTTTTCATTTTANATTTTCTTTTGCAATGGACTAACTTTGTTTTCATTTTAGAGTTAAGTATCGTTATTTAGTGGCCATCACATACATAGTTGAAAAGATTCAATCCTACCATATATTTAATAATTAAATAATTCAATCCTACCATATATGTACCATATATTTAACGGGGTGCGAGGTTTGAGTGAAATTTCTTTTGGGGTGCGGGGCGAAAAAAAGGTTGGGAACCACTGGACTAGACACTGTCAGCTCAATTATTCATAATTCTTCAGTTTCTGCACGAATTCATTACCTGTGAAGGTGGCACCTTTTGGTATTTTCCTTTTTTATATACATTAAGAGTAGAAAACTGTTGGGCCTCCTACTGTTTCCTCTTCTATATTTGGACCTCACTCTAAATGCCTCAAGATCTTTCCCCTTAAAGCCCCTGTCACACAGCACCAACAGATGGAAAGAGGATGTAAAACGGAAAGAAACACTTGCCATTCATTGGTTAACGTGATGCTTCCGTCTGTACTCACTGCGTCCATTTTTCATCCTCTCTATCCGTCCAGCATCCATCTACTGACATTTCATCCGCTCAAAAGGTTATTGAGCTGCAGACAAAAACATTTTGACGTGGGAAGAATGTATCCGAAGGTCAGATCCTTGTGTATGAGTCGTCCGCTACGGCATACGTAGGGAACAATACGGTGTCTAGCAATGCAGTGCGTCATCTGTTTGTAAGACGTTCCGGCGTGTATGCGTTGGCTAGACATCCACTGCGTGCGCATCGTACATTCTCGCATCCGTAACTCCAGCGAAAACGGACACAGGAGGAAGCAAAACGACTGCGGAACGGACACGGCAAAGTTAGTAGTAGTCACCGGGTGACGGAGGATAGAGGAATGCGAGATGAAAGATGATGGAGATGCGCTACATAGAAAGCTGTAAAATGGTAACAAAAATGGTTCGCATAGGGGATGTATCTCGATATTTAGGAATGTTCTGCAGGAATTTGCCTAGGAGGGATGACGCAAGGGAGTACTACGCAGAGCCGGGAAACCTAGTAATGTCTACTCATAAAAAGGGGGAGGAACTCAGACCGTGTTTGATGTCACTGTTCGAGTCCTTAGCGAGTGCCTGCTGCTGCAGAGCCATCTTGTCAGCTATTCAATGTAGTGGCTTTAGCTCTTTCGGCACAGCCATCCAGCGATCATCTCCACCATGGGAATCATATCACACGTCCTTTGTGGTAGCCCATGCGTTCCACACAATTGGATAGCCATATCACAGGTCTCTTTTCACCTGTTTCTACGCGAAGAAAAGGAGGCGTCCAAGAAGTGTGCGGGTCCGAAAGACATGGATCCCTCGCGAGGATGTAACGGACTGTTTTCTAAAAGGCTGATGGTGGAGCTGAAGGAAATGAAGACCCTGCGTGCATTTCCAGAACTTGCATGAGAGATGCTCGCCAGCATGTTGAGGATGAAGTTGTGGAGCAGTCTGAGACCAGATTTGTACCAAAAGCAGAGCACCAACTTCTGGCCGCAAGCCTGGACATCATAGCTGGTGGCTCCAGAGCTGGAACACTGTGACTCGCTGGCCGCTACTGGGCTTAAGGACCGCGGCTCAGGAAGCACCCTGCAAGTAGGCTGGAGGGTGCCACAACAACACATACGACATTGTGGGTCGAGAGAGAAGGCGGGTGAAGCCATCATCAATGAGAATAGCCCAGGTTGCGGGGGCAGGGCGTCCTCAGGGCTGGCGCTCCACTAGATGAAAGATGGGAAAGAATAGTTGCAGAGCAGATGGATATCAGGAAGTGGAATTTCCCCACACGTTGGAGCCATAGATGGGAAGTACGTGGCCTGCATAAGCTCCAGCCGAAGTCAGGGTCCTTATCTACAACTTACAGAGGGTTTCTTCGATGCAAATCAATCCTCTTCGCCATGGTCGGAACTGCTCTAGACTACTCAAGTTCAAATGTACATCAATGCTTCAGGCGAGACGGCTCAGGTTTCAGATGAGGCTCGCAGGTATACAACACAGTTTACCTCCAAAGGAGCGGGGATCGTAGGAGCGGGTTATCTAAGCGCGCTCAGATCATGGGGCTTCCCGAGTTCCAGACCGCCCTGGCCCACGACACACGCAAGAATGGTTGTCCTTCTTCATCGATGGGGAATGAACGGCCTGTCTTTTCAGAACCTACGCCAGTTCATGAAGCTATACGACTTCCAGTATGTGCGCGCATCCACTGCTGAATGAGCAGGATCTTCAAACGTACAGGTTGTTCCAGGGCAAGGCGGGTGGGTGATGGAGAGACGCGCCTTTGGCATCAGGCGCGGGCGCAAGAGAGTTCCAGGTACGTCTCTGCACCACCATGGCAGCATGGCCCACAGACGTGAGGAGGATCGTGGAAGCTTGCTGCATCCTGCACAGATCTCATGGTGCGCTCTACCCAGTCTTGCCAGACAGGTTCGTGGATCCTCAACAAGGCATGGGGAGCATGTTCGCCGGGCCTGGGTGCAATGGAGGCAAGGGCGAAACTGAAGACACTGTGAAATGTGGAAGGCCCAACAGAGCTTCCCGTGAAGGGAAGATGCAGCGCAACCTCCTGAACACTGGTGCAACTCTCCAGCTGGAGAGTGGAGTGCAAGACAGGATGAATAGATGCTTAATGGATGCTTCCTTCAGCTGTCTGCATCCCATGGATCAATTGTGCATGTGTGTTGAAGTGGCCTACCATGAACAGGGCTATCCTGTTATCCGATCCAAAGTTATCCCTGCCCATCCCACAGCTTATTACCATCTCACAGGTTACTTAACCCATCCACAAGTTTCGCAAAGGCTTAAACCATTTCAAAAAAGGGTTTCCACCAAGAGCTTTATTTACAAAATAAATGACAGCAAGTGTGTGAAGCAAAGAGTAATCTTTAATTAATAACAGAGCGTGTAAAAGCAAAATGACCAAGTGTCCAAGCAAAGATTAAATGTCAACAGGTTAGCCACCAGTCTCTGGCACACTTCTCAGTACACTCTGGAGGTAGATGCGGCATAGTCTCAGGGGGTGAAAGGGTCCAGGTGTGTGGAGGTGGCTTGCTGCTGAGAGCTGGTCTGAGGCACATTGGGGTGCCTGGCCCGCGAGAGGAACAACAGGGGGATGGTGTGTGGAGGAAGCGTCTACAGAGAGCTGGCTCAGTCCTGTGATGTTGAGAGCCCTTCCTCCAGGACATCGATGACAGATGTTCTAAGGCCGGGCTTGGCTGTGGGGTGGAGGAAGGAGGAGTGTAAGTGGGGATGTCCTGGTCTGCAGGTGAGCGAGGTGAGGCATTGGGTGGCATCCAGTGTGTGGGTTGGCATCCGTGGTGTGGGTGGCATTGGGGATCGGTGGCATTGGGTGGCATCAGGTGGGCATACAAGTCGGCATCAGTGGTATTGGTGGCGTACCGATGAACATAGTGCTGGACTGGGAAGGTCTGTCTGTGCTACTGGAGCTCCTGGTAGCCGTATTTTCCTTGGGCAGATTGAGGGGCGCTGGTGGAAAGCCTTGGAAGGGAAAGGACATCACCTGGGGGTGGAGGAGCAAGGCCTGGACTGGGTGGGAGCCGGTTCAGCTCGGCCTGGAGGGTTGTGAAGAAGACCGGTGATCATCTGGTACTGTGAATTCGGACATGTTCATGAGGGGTCTTGCTGTGACGTCGGGTGAGGGAAGAGCTTGCCGGTTGGAGGATGGGTATTGTCGGTGTACCAGCTGAGAGAGGAGATCCTTAACGCTGCTTCTGACTGGCTGTCCCTGCATCTCACAGCGGAGCAAGTGTGGCTCTGCCTCTGGTCTGCGCTTCTGCGTGGCCTGGCTTTTACTTGTGGAGGTGGAGCTGGGGGTGGATGTTGGTTGGTTCCTCTGGTGGAAGTGCCCTCTCCTTGCTCCACGTGCGATCAGGGGGTCTCCACTGCATCTGCCACGGGGAGTGGCTAGCTGTCGGGTGGCGTCTCCGTCGATGGCACGCCTCAAGATACGCCTGCTGGGACACAAGGAGCTGATCTGGCCAGAAGAGGACTGGCTTTTTGTGGGCTGCCTGAGAGATGAGGGTTTGTCAGAGGGGCTGCTCCTCGGTGGTGGATCTCACTCCTCCAGAAGCTGCACTTTGGCCATCATGTAGGTCTCTCGGTCCATCAGCTTGACGTGGCTGGCCAGAATTTCTTTGGGAGGTGCATGCTTCCCGTACCAGGTGTGCATATGCTTCCACTCAGCTGAGGAGCAACCTCTGAAGTGTAAGCCCAGGCTCTCCGCCTTCTCTCTCCAAGCGACCTGCTTCCTTTTGGTGTTCAATAGAGCCTGTTGTCCCACTTCCGCCATAGATACTGCATTCTCCCTCAGCCATTCCAGCACTCATGCCTCATGTTCTCTTTGATGAGTAATTGCCTCCTCTCAGTTCTCGTTCTTGCGTAGCCAGCCCCCCCCCCCCCCCCCTTGTCCTCCTCTGGCAGGGCATCTGGGCCCCTCATCAGGGGGCTTCGAGGTTCTGAGGGGCTGCTCCACCAGCCAACCACAAGCAGCAGCAGCAACAACAACAGTAGCAGCAAAAGAAGGACGCAGCAGCAGCCACCGCAGGACCAGGCAGGGACAGGAGCAACCAACACGGGAGAAGGAAAACAAGGCCCAGGCCCAAACCAAAGCCCAAAAGCCCACAGCCAAGGACCAGGAGCAGTGCCAGCCCGAGTAAGCCCCCAAGCAGAAGCCCCAGCACCAGGAGCGACCGGCAGAGTAAAGCACCAGCAGAAGCACCAGTACAGGAACAGCGCCAGCAAGAGTAAGCACCAGCAAGAAGCCCCAGCACAGGAGCAGCGCCAGCAGACGTAAGCACAGCAAGAAGCCCCAGCACCAGGAGCAGTGGCCCAGCAGAAGCTCCAGCCCAGGGAGATGCACCGGAGAGTAAAGCACCAGCAGAGACAGTACCAGGAACAGCGGCAGCAGAGTTAAGCACCAGCAGAACCCCAGCACCAGGAGCAGCGCTAAGCAGAGTAAAAGCCCCAGCAAGAAGCCCAGCACCAGGAGGCAGCCGCCAGCAGAGTAAGCACCAGTCAGAAGCACCGCACCAGGAGCAGCGCCAGCAGAAGTAAAGCACCAGCAAGAAGCCAGCCACCACGGAGCAGTGCCAGCAGAAGCTCCAGCACCAGATAAGAGTCAGCCCGAGCGAGCAGCACGCCCCAGCAGAAGCAAGTCCAGGAGGGTGGGATGGTGGCCCCTGTCCTTCTGTTGGCCAGGGCGTGCAGGAGTAGAGCACAGGCTTCCTCTTCTTCCCATGGTTGTTGGCTGGCTGGAGCGCAGTGTCTGGCAGCAGGTCTTTCTCTGAAATGGTGATCTGCTTGTGAGCTGCTTTCCCTTTAGTACCACGGGGCTGACGCAATGCATGCCTCCCGCAGTTGCGCAGTGAACGCTTTGCATCCGCTAGTCTTCTGCTCTACATCCACTTCATCCACTCGGCATCCCATCTACTGCATCATTTCTTCTGCTGCGCCGTACCCTCGGTTTCGCTTGTGCTTCCCCCGGGCCCTGGGATGTGCAGATTCTGCTTCCATCCGCTGCCATCCGCTAGGCTTTCATGAAGCACATCTGCTAACATCCCTAGGCTACGTTCTCCCCCGTCCGTTTCCTTTCCATATGTTGTTGCCGCTCTGCTTATGCAAATTCTGGGGCAGCTTTTCGAGAGCTGACTAACACGGGGATGGAACATTGTCTCGGTTCCGCTGTGTCCTTTTTACATACATTTTGCATCCGTGGCCTATGTGATCAGGCCCTTAAAGGGAGTGGCTTTTTTTCTCTTATTTAACAGATGTTATAATAGCTTGCTGTCTAGCAGGAGGCCCGATACAACTGGATTTTTTGTCTTTGTTGGATCTCCTCAAGTCCATTTGACAGTCTCCATGATGCACAAATGCTTTGGTAAGTATATTTTCTTCAGGGATATTCAATAACACAAGCACCAGAATAATGTGATGTCTTTGTAGATGAAAAAGTCTTGTTCACATTCCAGGCTGGTCAATAGAAGCCAGGACATCTGCTTGAAATGGAGAAGGCATTTTATTGTGATAGA
>BHFT01063909.1:0-10967 GCA_004320025.1 Laticauda laticaudata
TGGACTGAAAGTGAGATCCAGGTGAGTTCCTCCCCCTTTTTATAGGAAATATAGGTTTTCTGCTCGGTGTCCTTTTCCATCCTCTAGGCATCCTGCAGACTTCCTAAATATCCGAGATAGGTCCCCTTTGCGAACTTTTTTTCCATTTTAATGCTTTGTATGCAAGCTGCATCCACTTTCATCCTTTCTCCATCCATGCTACTAACGCTTTGTGTCCATTCCACATCCGTTTCGCTTCTTCCCTGTGTCTGTTTTCCGCTGGAGCGGATTTGAGTTACACGGATGCGCAGCGGTTACCTAGCAGATTTAGCGGATGCGTAACGGATGACAACGGATGTAGAATGGATGTTCCTCATATGCGTTGCAGATGCAGAATGGACGCGTTGGATACATTTTCCGCTCAAAATGTTTTGTGCAGCTCAAAACTTTCTGAGCGGATGAAATGTCAGTAGACTGATGCTGGACGGATAGAGAGGATGAAAAACGGATGCAGTGAGTACAGAACAGAAGCATCGCGTTACCCAACAGATGGCAAGTGTTTCTCTCCATTTTACATCCTCTTTCATCCATTGGTGCTGTGTGACAGGGGCTTTACTCAATACGAGTAATAGAATGAAACCTCTGGTGGATTTCACAATCTAGCAGTCATGAATACAGCACAATTCTCTAAAGCTACCCTTTAAAACTGACCTTGGTTGTAGGCACAAAATCATAAAAAGAATCTCTTACTTCAACTTTAAATTGATTCAGCTGGGTACCAGGATATAGAGACACCAAGCATTCCAAAAAGAGCAACTAAGTTGTAATCCCTATTTTTTCCCTCAATAGGTCACCAAAGGAAAACAAGCTCTGAGGTTTCACTACCCCCCCCCCCCACAAAAAAAGCTGCTGNCCCCCCCCCCCCACAAAAAAAGCTGCTGGTGGGGGTAACAAAAGCAGTATTGTGCCCTTATAGTGTAAGCTGTGCTACTTTTGTATGTGGATCATGTCAACCAAAGCAGAGTTGTTTTGATATTGACCTACCATGTCAGGCCTTAAACACAAAGATGACCCAGTGAAATCCAATTGAGTTCAGTTCTTTATTTGCTTACAGCTAGCAGACACAATCTTAACAGACTAAAGTTATTACCTAAAAAGCAGATATATTTTTCAATCTGAAAAAAAAATACATGAGAGTGGAGTGGATATATTGCACTTCTTGCAACAAGAATGCAATCTATTCATACTTGAGGAAAATAGAAAGTCACAAGTGTATACATTCTCTTGCTACAAAATTAGATGTATACATATTTTTTTACACAATTGCCCCAATGAGCCACTTCTATGTCATAGATTTTGAACAATAAGCCAGGATGTAAAAATAACAGAAATGGGTAGATATTACATCTATTTATAGGACTCTGTCTTCCTGATGGTGCATGCCCAAATAATTACATTAGATAAAGTAGGTAAACTCGAGGTCTTCTCCCTTAAGCCCATATCACACTGCACCAACAGATGCAAAGAGGATGTAAAATGGAGAGAAACACTTGCCATCCGTTGGTTAACGCGATGCATCCGTTTTGTACTCAACTGCAATGCATGATTCATACGGTTTATCCGTCCAAGCCGTGCAATGACATTCAAGATATTGATCGCACAAAACTTTTTGAGCAGATGCTAACTTCCACCGCGTCCAATTCTACATCTGCGAGACATACGGGGACAATCGTTCTACGTCCCGTGTCATCCATTAAACATCCGCTTATCCGCTCGGCTTTGCTGTGCATCGCTGCACAACTCAGCATCGCTCGCAGCGGAAATGGAAAGAGGGAAGAAGGTCGAAATGGACGCGGAAACGTCAACAGCTAGTAGCACGGACATAGAAGGATGAAAGCGTGATACACTGGAATTAAAGCATTAAAACAGAAAAAAAGTTTGTATAGTGGGAATGTTCAGATTATTTTAGGATGTTTGCCAGGATTCTTAGAGGTGCAGAAGGACCACCTAGCGTAAACTCAGATCTTTTCCTATAAAAAGGGAGAGGAAATCACCTGGATCCTCATTTCAGTCCTGGGGCAGCCTCTTCAGCTTCTCTTACCTTCACAATCATCCATTTGATTCCCACCATGGATCATCGCACCTCCTTTTGGAGCCCATCAATTCAACACCAAACAGCCTGTTTCGACTGTTTCACACTTTTCTACCAAAGAGAAAAGGAGAATGTCACAGAACTGTCATGGGTCCAATGATGGATTGGCAGAGAGCGGAGTGGATCTCTAATGACAGGCTGACTGGTGGAGCTGAGGAATGAAGGGATCTCGGTGCATTCCAGCACTTATGAGGATGCCACCAGCCATGTTTGATGAAGTGGTGGAGTGATGAAGACCCAGGTTGACCAAACGGCAGAACACCAACTTCATCCCAAGCCTAGACCCTGTGGCTGAAGGTGCGCACTGACTCTGGCCACGTGGCCTCTGGGACCGACATAACAGTAAACATGCAGTATGCCTGGAGAGTGCACACAACCATCAGTCAATTGTGGTCAGCAGAAGTGGTGCCCGTGCATCATTGAAGAAGAACGTGGGGCAGTTCTCCAGTACCTCCACATGAAGAAGGCGTAGAGGAAAGTTGAGAGCAGTGGTATCAGAGGTGGAACTTTCCCACTACCAGTGGAGGCATAGATGGCAAGCACGTGCCTGCAAAGCTCCAGTCAAGTCAGAGGTCCATTTATCACACATACAGGGCTTTTCTTCAGCATCATCCCTTTGCCATGGTTGATGGTGATAAAAGTTCAATGTACATGATGCTGCAGGCATCGGGTCCATTCAAGATGCCCAGGTATACAATGCAAGTTGTGATCAAAGATGCTGGAATCAACCTCATCATGGTTTTCCAGATTCAGACCCCTGCCCAATTGACACACAAGACGCCCTACTTCATCGTGGGGATTGACGCTTCTCTCAACTTACGTCATGAAGCCTACACTCAGAACTCTCACCAGTGAAGAGAGGATTCTAACTACAGGCTGTCCAGGGAAAGACGGTGGTGAAGAACGCCTTTGCATCCTGGCCAACAGGTTCCAGTACTAATTCTACCACCAATGCCAGATCGCGCCAGAGACTGTGGAGGGACATTGTGGAAGCTTGCTGCTCCTGGGGGCACAATCTTATGCACTTCCCACCAGGCATTGCAGAACGGCCTTTGTGGACCACCACAAGCAAATGGGGACATGGAGCCTGGTGAAATGGAGCAAGGGCGAAAACCATGAATAGACACTGTGGATGTACCAGGCCCAACAGAGCTTTCACGTGAGGGAGAAGCAGCACAAACTCCTGACATCACTGGTGTAACTCCCAGTGGAGCAGTTTAGGAGGCAAGAAGTTGGTAGATGTTAAGGATGCTTCACTTGAGCCTGTTGCATCACGTGATGAATTGTGCCTGTATGTTGATGGCCACAATGAACAGGGTTTTAATGAAAGAGTTGGTGGTTTTATTTTGAAAGTGTTGATCAATGAATAAATTGTTATTTGATAAAAAGGCAACGTGTGGAGTGGGAGGGTGTGATGACATACAGTCCCACTATGCTTGCACTGGAGGTTTATCCATCACAGCTATCTTACCCATCAGCAATGCCTATATCCCACCAACACTACTCTACTCTCACAACATGCAAAGGCTTAACATTTCAAAGTTTCCAACCAGACTTATGTAAGTAAAAAGAAATGTAACCAAGTGGTGTGAAGAAACAAAGATAACTTTATTATAACAAAATGTAAAAAGCAAAATGACCCAAGTAAGTGTACTCAAGCAAGAATAAGAGTCACAAGGTACGACACTCAGTCTCTGAACATTGTTGTCTCAGTCAGCTCTGAGAGCTGCTAGGGTCTCAGGTGTAAAGGTCCCAGGTGCTGTGGAGGTGGCAGTGCTGGAGTGCTGGTCTGAGGCGCATTGGTGGCCTAGCCTCGAGAGGACGAACATAGAGTGTGTGTGAAAGCTCTCATGAGAGCTGCTCATGGCTGTGAGTTGAGAGGCCTTCATCTAGGACCTGGGATAAGGCACAGAACGATGACGATTTTCTTGTTTTGAGGGGCTTTGGCTGTTGATGGGGAGGAGGAGTTAGTGGGGTTTGTCTGGTCTGCAGCTGGGCAAAGGTGAGTGTGGTGGCAATTGTGGTGTCGTGGCATGATGTGGCAGTCGGGGCATTGGTGGCAATCGGTGGCAATCTTTGGCGTCAGTGGCCATCGGTGGCATCTGTGGCAGGCGATGGAACTGTGGCTGGACTGGGAAGGGTGACCTCTGTGAGGGAAGTCTGGTAGTGTAGCTTGGTCGGAGAGGGCTGTTGAAAGCCTTGGAGAGGGTGTGGATTGCCTGGATGGAGGAGCAGACATGGAAGTGGTGGGAGTGGGTTCCAGCTGGGGGTGCAGGTGGAGTGGGGGGGGTGGGGTTGGTCTCTGGTGACTGCGGCTCCTCTTGCTCCAATCTGCATCAGGGGATCCTCCAACGTCCCTCCGGCATGGGGTGTGCAGCTGTCAGGGGTGTCTCTGTCATGGGGTGTTCTGCAGACAACCTACCTGGACCACACTGGCTGTTCCTGGCTGGAAAGGAGGTGGCTTCCTCTGTGGGCTGTCTGAGGAGGGTTGACAGAGGGGCTGCCTCCTGGTGGCGGATCTCACCCTGCAGGAAGCTGCATTGTCCATGACTTAGGTCCCCTATCCGTGAGCTTGACAGCGGCCTGCCCAGATCTCTTCAGGTGCAGCTTTCCAATACCAGGTGTGCATATGTTTCCACCACTCCAGGAGGAACATCGGAAAGTGGTAGCAGGTCTCCGCTTCTCTCTCCAAGCTGCCTGCTTCCGCCTTGTTGTCCGATATAGCCTGTGCTCTTCCTCACAGGTACTTGTTCTCCCTCAGCCATCGAGCACCTCCTCTCATGGTCCTCTGCAATGGAGTACTGTTTCTCTCCCTCTTCTCCTTCTCCTTCGATGCCTCTTCCTCCCTCTGGCAGGGCCTTCTGGCCTCCATCAGCAGGGCTTTGAGGGCTTTGGGGCTGGTCCACCACACCACAGCACCAGCAGCAGTAGCAGCAGCAGTGGCAGCAGCAGCAGGACCAGCAACAGAAGCACCAGCAACAGAAGCACCAGCAACAGAGCACCAGCACCACAACAGCAGGAGAAGCACCAGCAGCACAAGCAGCACCAGCAGAAGCACATCAGAAGCACCGCAACAGAAGCACCAGCAACAGAAGGCACCATCACCAGCAGCACCAGCAGCAGGGAACACCAGCAGCACAAGCAAGCACCAGCAGAAGCACCAGCAGAAGCACCAGCAGAAGCACCACCAGCAGCAGTCAGCACCAGGGGTAGGAATGGTGGTTCTGTCCTTTTGGCCAGGGCTGGCAGGATTAGGCACAGGCTTCCTCTTCTTCTCCATGGTCTCTGATGAAGATGTCTCTGGCAGCAGGTCTTTCCTCTGAATGCTGGCCGCGTGCAAGCCGCATGTTGCAGTGAACGCTTTGCATCTCTATGCATCCGCTATGCATCCGCTAGGCATCATGATGCATCTGCGTCATCCACTCTGCCATCCGTTCCTTCCACTGCATGTCGCTTTGCTGTTCTCCCAGAAGCCCTGTGGACGTGCCATCCGCCTCCATCTGCTTCCATCACTAGGCTTCCGTTGAGCTTCCGCTTAACATCCTCGCTACGTCCTCTCCCGTCCATCCTTTCTGTTTCTTTTTCGGTTCTGTTATGCAAATTTTTGCCCCTTTGAGAGCGGATAACAATGGATGGAAAATTTGCTCGTCCGCTGTGTCCTTTTTACATCCGTTTTGCATCCGTCGGCCGATGTGACCTAGCCTTAAAATGTTGCCACCTGAACTGACCCTTGGAGATACACCTTTTGATAGGTTGCCCCAGTCTTTTAGAACAGTACCCACCTGAGATCTTAGGAATCGCTATCTATTTAGCTTTCCAGAAGGCCATGAAGTCCTGGATCTTCTCCAGTTATTGAGCAAGGGTGAAAATTGAGCTGGGAGATTGTCAGGCACTTGGGGATACCTGAGGTGGTTTTGGTTTTAGTTATGTGTTTATGGTTTGTGATGAGCCACCTAGAATTATTACATGAGATAGAAAGCAATATAAGGAAGAGCAGGAGGGAGGGAAAAAGGAAGTTTAGTTTATTATTAACTGTTAAGCATGTTCATTATCTTAGATTGATGTTTGATAAATATGGATACCCTGTATTTACTGGATGCTTCAGTAAAGTGAATCTTCACTTTTACATTTTTTGTTTGGAGAATAAAAAAGAAACACAGTGGAAAAGAGAATGGGTTTGAGTATGGTGGGTGGTGTCTTCAATTTTATCTTATCTCTGGAAAAGGAGAAAGGAAAATGAAATGGAAACAGGATAACACTAGACTGATTACATTGAGCAAAATCAAAAGGAAAAAAAAGCACAATAGGATGGGGTCTTTATTGGAAATATGAATGTGATAGAGCATTCAGTTACTAGATGTTATAAACAGAAAACATGAATATTATTTTTGAGGCAAATGAGAATGTTACTGAAAAAGTGCCTGCTTGAGTGTTGTAGAAGACACACATATAGCTTATTTTAAATACAATGTAACTGCTCCACAAAAATCCTCACAAGCAGCTTTGTAGAACTAATATGAACAATGAATGAACATTAGTGCCAAAGCTGTTAATGAGTGCAGAGTTTTTTCGGATTCATATGAACAAATCAAACATGGGAAAGTCTATTTCAGTATGTGCAACCAAAAAAATAAAATAAAATGTATGGACATTAAACTTTTGTGAAAGGCTAAAGAATGCATCGAGAGACCAGCTAGTCTTTGTAATTCAAGAAGAAGGCATTAAAAAAAGAATGGTGGCAGATTTAATGTTTAAGAGAATGTTTGAAATTGCGAAAGCTGTTGCTGGATATACCACAGAACTGCAATTAGGAGTAAAAGCATTTGTGAAAAAATCCTAACTAACATACAAAAGAACCAGCAAATGGCCAAGATAAACTGTGCTATTGTTGTGGCAGAGGTTCACATATATGAAATCAGTGCAATTTTAAAGGGGTAAACTGCAGAAAACCTGATACAATGAGCTATATCTGAACAGTGGACCACACAGAGAACAGAACATTATTTTCTAATAAGCAGCCAAATAATTTCATAAAACTTGAAAGCAACAAAAATGTTGATATTACAGGTGGAAAATTTGAGCATTAAAGTGAAATAAAATAGTTAACCTGGAAATCTATAGTATAAAAGGTGAAATGATACCTGTAGTATGGCTCCACCAAAAATGAATGGTAAAGCTTTGATCTAAAGCTTTGATCTATCTAAACAGATAGATAGATAGATAGATAGATAGATAGATAGATAGATAGATAGATAGATAGATAGATAGATAGACAGACAGACAGACAGACAGACAGACAGACAGACAGACAGACAGATAGATAGATAGATAGACATGAGAAAGAGAGAGAAAAAAAGAGATAGATAAGAGAGATATATATAATACAATAAGTAGTATGAAAATAATAATGGAACAAAAGAAAAATATTATGTCAATGCAATTAAAATTGGGTCTTCTTATATCAGATGGATTAGACTGTAAATTTGGGCAGCATTTAAATAATGCTAAGGGCATCAGAAATATAATTAGAATTTTGTACTGAAGAAAAATCCCATTAGAGCGATACCAGTAAAGTACAATAACCAACAATATATGTTGGACACATTTATTGATATATCAAATTTAGAAACTGTCTATCTCATTCACAGAATGACTCTATATGGTATACAATCAAAAGCATAAAAACTAAATAAGTATTACATCCCTTATTAAAACAAGAATAGAATAATTAAAGTTCAAAAGGTGGGAGGAGAGCCAGCCTTGAGACTGGAAACCAGGTTGCATGGGCCTTCTCAAGTCCCAAGTTAAGCAGCAGAGCTATGTCTTCAGATACTTCTGAAAGGCACGGAAAAGTGGGACCTTACCTTATTTCTGGGAAGAGAATATTCCAAAAAGGATATGTTGTAAAGGGGGGGGGGGGTNGATATGTTGAAAGGGGGGGGGGGGTTTCAACTCTTCAGGTGATGATACATTGGGCTTCTATCAAAATTCAGGAAGTCTACAGGGAAGAAACTGATAAATAATGGAATAAATCAATCCAGAGTTCTTACTTCAGTCACTTGAGGAACAAATGACCAGGTTCAAAGTCAGGCGGAGCTCCATTCAAAATCCAGGAAAGAAATACTTAGACTCTTTAGTTTAGAGAAAAGACATCTTTTACTGAAAGTGAAGTGGTAGCAACCAAAGAATTCTGAATCTGAGAAATTAGGCGCGCAATTCACATATACAAAGTGATGGAAATGTTCCCACCCCCAATAGTTCAGATGACACTTCCAATTAGAAGTTGTGAATATGATCATGTGGGCATCTTCAGGTGATGATGAGGCCTCTGTCCGTTGACCTTGGCATATTTTGATAACGGGTTGCAGTTGCGCAGAGAAAAGAAAGCTAAGCAAGAAATAGAAACCTAACTCTATTGTATGCTTCCCCCCCCCCATTTGCACAACAGAAGAATTTAACACCTCCAGCTCACTTCCCAGACTTCCCCTTCCTCCCCCCGTTACTTATGGCAGTCGAAAGATGCAAAACAATAGTAGAAGATCTTGAAGGCTGACATTATCCTACTTTGAAAACATTATATTTCTCCCTCTCAAATACTTTAATGCTGGGAAAAGTGGAAGGAAAGAAAAGAAGAGGACAATGAGCAGCAAGGTAGATGGACTTGGAGTGAAAATAGATGGGATAGATGGAGAAAAAAATATCTGTGTGGTCTCTAAGTGCTGAAAATGACATGATGGAGTCAAATGTTATTGAACAAAACTTGAATGTCTCAGTTTTTTTTTTTTTCAAAAAGTGAGTGAAACTCTTTTGTGGTACTATTTGCTTTAAAAAAAAAAAACCTTCCCTCCTCCAAAAAATGAACTGTTTCCCTTTATGATAATTTTACAGTCCATGGTAATCCACTATTATTGCTGAGCAATATCCCTTGCAATAATTGAGAATATTCTTAATGGGGAAAGTATTTCAACAAAACAGACTCAGCAGAGACTTATTTACAATGGAGATGGAGAAAAAATCCAAAATATTTATCACTATAAATACAAAGGTTACTTGCTTTGGATCCCTAAATTCATCAATGCTTTGGCACAGAGCCACAGACCAAGTACCCAGTGCTATTAAAACAATATTTTATTATTATTTATTAATAATTATTAATATTATTTATTAAAACAATATTGTTGCCTATATGTTAATAAACATAGACAGACATATAAAGCCCTGCATAGATTACATCCTGAATTAGTTCATGATATGTTTTCATATATTTTTTTCTGACCTCATCTTTGAAATTTGTCCATTTCCTTGAGCAAATGAAGGACATTCTGTGTAGGCATCCAGTTTCTGCAGCTGTAAAAAAAAAAGTAGAAAGCCAGATAAGGACTCTTGGTTTACTAACAATTCCACCTACAATAATGAAGAAGATGGAAGAATTAAAGCAGGTCTGGAGTTCACAGGGTCAACCAAATATACACCTTGGGATTGAAGTAATCCCCCCCCCCAAATTTTCACGGTCTGCAAAATCAAGAATTAGCATAATTAGAAATGAGCCATTTGATAAATCAAAATCTATGTTTCAAGGAGGGATGAAAATACAATGAGTATTATTGTATTTTGTTTAATTTCTGGAATTTATATAAAAATAGCATTCTTTAGTTGGTGTTTTCCCTCTTCACATACATTTAAAATAATAATACATGATTCTATATTTATATGTTATAAAAATACTTTGTACTATCCATATGTTGTAGGATATTTCTCTGTCAGGACAGTTTGACATATTAAGTGGAGAAAAAAAACTGAAACACAATTAATATAAACATAACACAATTAATATAAGCACAGAAATATTAAATTGTAGGACAAAACATTTTTTCTTAAAGTTTCATAAAAATCTATCTCTGTGGAACCTAAAATAAAGTAAGATGACTTTTTTTAAACACTTTGTTTACATAAAGCAGCTCGAAATCATAATTAAATCATTGTAGTATTTGCAAGCCAAAATATTGCAGTTTGTTGTAGAACTATTTCAGAATCACTGTGCATATTCCAAATGTCTATGCAGACTCTCAGTCATCCAGGTCATGGTTGTCCCAAAGGTACTGTTTTGAAGATGCAACTGGACTTTTTTTTTTTTTTTGCTTAATGTCTTCAAAGAAAACAAGAAAGTCTAGTTGCCTCTTGAAAAAAGAACCCTTGGGATATGCAGATTCCAACTCAACAATTGCAGCCATGCTTCATCTAGTTTTTATCATAGACTAATAAGCAAAGTTTCCAGATTCTCATAATGGCAAAAGAGTATCAGAGCAAGAATGCAGAGAATTAAAGCTTGTTAAACACTAAGTATGAGCAATGGATGGTAAAAGTTATATTGCATTGGGAGAGATATGGGGGAAATGAACTTTGCATTTGAATTAGGAGACAGAAGTTCTGAATCAGGTTCACACATTTTTATAATTGCAACTATTGTAATGGCCATTGTTCTGAGCTACAGTAAAGATGTAGTTTCTAGCTATGCTGTTTGGATCTCTGAGAAGCTTCAGCCAAGTTTGGTATGATTTGAATTTACAGTAGAAATCAGAGAAAAACTAGATCCTGACTCAGTCAACAAACAATTTTACAGAAGAGCTACACTGAGAAGAAGTTACTGAGTTATTTTCATACTTTAAGTCAGCTGAAGTTCATGTGAACGGGGACAATGACCATCAACTGATCACAAATTATCAATTTCTGTGATGGGTTTTATCTAAAGGCCCTGTCACACTGGCCGACAGATGCAAAACGTATGTAAAAAGGACACAGCGGACGAGAAAAATGTTCCATCCGTTGTTATCCGCTC